>SRPS01000077.1:0-105687 GCA_018360175.1 Claviceps arundinis | reverse complement strand
TCGTTTTTTTTTTTTTTTTTGAAACGGATGGAATGCAGTGAGTGAATGGGAGGCTCATGGCAGAGGCCGACACTCGGTACGGCGTTTGTATGGTTGAATTTATTTCTTTTGTTCTACAGGCCGGAGCCGAGACATGCAGGGAATGAATCGCATGTACTTAATGGAGATTTGGGAAAGTATGACTCCCGTGATGCAAAACAAACAGATGCGAATGAAGGTCTTGCAATGAGAAAGTAAGCAGACACTTTGAAATCATAAGTCCTGTAATACACTCCAAACAAACGTACTTCAATCGTGAGTCCTTTGATGCAATCCAAACAGATGTTATGAAGGCGACTTGTTCGACACAAGCTTGTGTAACCAGGTGAGAATAAGCACTGGGCACAATGTTGGGGCGGAGGCCTTCATTCTTCTCCTCCCAGAAAAGCTGCCATGGGAATCTTCTCAGCACAAAGCTTTTTCAGTCGATCACCAGAACCAGGAGTCGTTCCAGAAAGTCACAGACGCCGGTACCGGGAGCTTTTTGGATGAGTCTTTGATCATCAGGGAGCAATATCGATTGAAAGAAAGCAGAACACCGTCCTCACGCATCATCGAGTCGGTACTCCGCCGGTGTAACCGTTAAACCTTACAACACATGCAACTCGATATGAACCTACACTACAGTACTAAACATGTGCATGCTGGCTGCCTCATGCACGAATATATAGCTTCAAGATGGCCATCTACGAGTATTGTCCCATGAGCCCATAATGTCTGCCCACCCTCTATCGTCTGGAATGCACCAATCGCCCCCTGACCCAAACCTTCTTTGTGTTCCGATCATCACCATTGTACAGCCACTTTGCGATCCTCTCCTTCCACGATTCCCAGCCAAATATGTCGACATTTCCCACATCTATCCCTTCGTTGCTGTCCTCGCCGCATCTGAAGCCATCGTCTCCCACGGTAGCTAGCTTGATGAGCTGGACGTCAAGCTGTTTCCCAACTTCGAACCCGCCCACAGTATCCCCGAGACCCAAGCAGATAGCACCGCCTCTTGTGGCTAGGTACAGAACCTCTTCGACAGTCAATTTACACTTTTCACGGGATTCTTCGTCTTCGAGTTGCATGGCGAGGTGGCGACTCGTCAGTGTAGCCTGCCTCGCGGCTTCGAGGACAGAGGGAGAGTAGCCGCCACTCATGTCTGTGCCCAAGCCAACCTCGATGCCCTTGTCCCACATCCACCGGACGCGGGCATCTCCGCTACTCAACGAGGAGTTGCTACACGGGCAGTGTGAGACCTTTGTTTCTCGTTGAGAGATCAGAGAGGCTTCATCCTCAGTCAAGTGCACAGCATGGGCGAGTACAGTCTTCGGGGTGAGCAATCCGCAGCGGTCGTAAACGGCGGCATAGGAGTCAGAGTCGGGGTACATGTTCTTTACCAGCTCTATTTCGGGTTTGTTCTCAGAGATATGCGTCTGCACAGGAAGACTCCTTTGCTTCTGCAGCTTCGCCAGCCCATCCATGGCGCTCTCGGAGCAGGCTGGTGCGAATCTCGGCGTGAGAATTGGAGAAACGAGGCATCGGCCCGGGTCAATCTCGTCCATGTGCGCAATCGTATCCTTGGTAGCCTGCACAGAGACTTCGTGAGACTCGTCCCGGTAATAGTCTGGGCAGAGGGCCTCGCGATCCATGCAGACTCTTCCCACAAAGGCGCGCTGGCCGAGAGACAGACACAGGTCAGCCAGGAGATTGGTGGCAGGCACATCAACAGTAGCATAGTACGCAGCCGTGGTTGTACCATGTGCGAGCGTCCTTCGGATACATGCCGTGTAGACCTTCTTGGCCTTGGCAAGATCCGAGAGACTGGATTCCAGGGGAAACGTGTACTTGTCCAGCCAGTCCAGCAGCGTGGATGTCCCGAAGATGCCTACATTGGGATACTGCGAGGCGTGGACATGTGTATCTAAGCCAGGTTAGACCAAGTCAGCCTTTTCAGTTTTCCATCTTGGTACTTTGCTGTTTCCCCCCCTTCCCCCCCAAAAACGACTTTGCTGAACCTCTCCTATTATCACACTGCACACACACCCCAATTTCATAAAAAGAGACGACTCGGCAACCGGAAGATACACAGGAAGTGTCGACATACCTATAAATCCCGGAAAGAAAAACTCTCCCTCTCTGCACTGCACCACATCGGCCTCCTTGTCCGTCCACCCCATCACCTTCAACACCTCCTCCCGCAGGTCTTCTACGCCCTCCCGGCTCTGCACAACCGCACAGATCATTCCCTGGCCATCGACCGCCACAGCCGCATGGTGCAGATACTCAAGTTGACGACGGGACTTGCTGTGTATAAACGTCCCGAGCAGGATTTGAGGGCGTTTCTGCTGGGGTATGTGGCTTGCTGGGTCCGTCATGATGGTACGATGTGCATTGACTTGTCGCTGTATTTGCGCGTCCTCTCGTCTGGTTGGGGCTCGATTGGGGAGATTCCTCGTTTGTTCAACTCCCTTCCTGTCTTTTGGCGTCTCGAGCTATTTTTAGCTCTTTTCCCGGGCCGGGCTGCTTTCCTTCTATTTTTACTTTTTATTTATTATGTATTCTCCGACCTTTTTTTTCTCCCCGGAGTGAGAGAAAGCTGAGAGACGGGGTATATATGCGCAAAGATTAGAACTCAAGTTGTTCTATGAACTGGACGAGATGTTCGAGGGTGGGTTATCTTTGAACAGAATGAACGGGACAAGACAGATGTAGTTGCGATCTAATCTATTTGTATGCGTGTCACCGCGTTGTCTCACTGCGTACCAGAACACGTGCACGAATCGTACAGTTGATTAGGTACGTAAACCTTAAGTGCATGTACTCTGTTCAAACCCACACCTAAAAGCATCCCGTTGTAGGTAGTGACCACGTACGTACGTGAATCTCGTCCGTGCCGTCCTCAACGCTATACCGTCACGTTTATGAAGGAATGAGGATGATGACTTTCTAAAACGACAAATGCTGAGCAAGATAAAGGTGAGACAAAGGTGAATGACCAACCGGAGCAAGTCTGCACGAGCCCGTCGAGGGGCCCCACTATTTGGGCATCTGAATTCCAGATTCTGGGCAGTGGGGAGTCGGGAGTCGGGAGTCGGGAGTCGGGACAGCTTGCGGGGCATGCAGAGTCGGAGTTTAACGGTGGACGCGATAAGCAATTGAAAGGCGGGTTCGAAGAATTAGGTACCGTACCTGTATGTAGTAGGACTACGTACCTGGTAAAGTAGTAGATGGTGATGGTGATATGAGCGCAACGGGCTGAAGCTATTTGAACAATGGCAATGCTGTACGTGTTGGCGCCGTTTTACACGCACATACAAAGTTCTCTTAACGAATCGAATGGCGACGGTGGGAGAAACCGCATTGACTCGGGAACATCATGTCCCTACGACTTCCGAAATCAAGACCATACAGGAGTCTCATATATTCAACATAAAACGTCACACATTTAGACTTCTCTTAGTTGAATAAATTGAATAATGAATAACAATGAAAAACACATAACCCAAACCATATGTACAGAAACCATCCATCCCATAAAACTTCTCCAAGTCTCCCACCATCAAACACTCGTTACAAAGTATCCTCGCCGCCATTCCTCCATTGACGAACCGATGCCATCCCTGTCAGTCGTAGTCAAATGTCAGATAGCGTACAAAGGAATCATGCCTCGATGGGCTTTCTAAAAAGTCTACACTAATGCCGCATAATTTGCTTTCGTTCATAAAATTAGGTCGCTGATTTGTTTTCTTCTTTTTGGCTTCTTGATTCTTCTCTTCATCCGGCTTCCTTGGCCATCATTACTTCCGGGTCATCATTGCGTTCGCCCCATTATTGCGTCGGGCCACATCCAGTTCGGCAGCTTTCTTACGCTGCAGCTCCAGGACCGTCATACCCCACGCTCGATGAGCTATCACTGACGGCTTTACCATCATCGTCCTGCGCATACTTGTCCCAGTTAGCCAGAACGGCCCCAATCTTGGGCGAGTTCGTCAGCTTGTAGACCTCCTCAAAGTACTCCTTGGTCAGCTCAAAAGGCTTGGCTGTGACGTTGGGAATGTACTTTCCGACCAGCTTGGACGGGTCAATTGTCGTCTTGTTGATCTTCTTGAGCAGGAACGATCGGAAGGGCTTGACTCCCGAGCGCAAGAAAGTAGAATGGAACGGCACGTCAATGCCACGCAGGGGAATCGTGGCAAAGCCACGCTCCAGCTCCAGCGGGACGGGCTTCTTCAGAGTCGCGTCGGCGCAGCCGCGGATGATTTCTCGCAAAGCCTCCTTGGCCTCCTCGATGTTGCTTCGCATCTCCTCAATATCAATCTGCTGCTTCTTGAGGAAGTTGGTCACACCCGCCAGCGTGTCCAAAGCGCGCAGGTCACCGGCACAAACGTACTGCATGTTGGCAATGTTGTAGTTGACAATCTCCAGCAACCAGCCAGTCTCTTCGGAAATGCTGTCCACCACAAACTGCAGCGCCTCCTCGTTGAATGTCTTGGAGATTCGGCTGGGGTTGACGGCGCACATGGAGTAGTTGGATCGACCAGCGGCGTCACGCTCGACGGCGACTTGCATGGTCAAACCACGGTAGAAGACGACGGACACCAGGGACTCAATCGGCATGACATCAGCCAACGCGGCAAGGGCCGAGTACTCACCCAGTGAGTGGCCCGCAAAAGTGCTGTCGCGAGGCACCAGGCCCTTGGACTTCATGTCCTCGAAGCTGGCCTTCTCCATCAGCGTCAGCGCAGGCTGTGTGAATTGCGTGGCAGATAGCAGACCCGTCGGTGAGCGGTACGTGTACGACGTCGTGCTTTCGCTAATCTCCTTGAAAATGCGCTCCGACTTGATGGTACCGTCAGTGGCGACGGTTTCAAACGTCATGGCCATGTAGTTTTGTCGAATGGCCTTGCCTCGAGGACCGCCAAAGTGGATTGTGAGCTCCTTGGGGTTGTTCTTGACGATGTTGGTGATGGAGAAACCGTAGTTGTCGAGCAAGTACTTGTCGGCGCGATCCCACACCTCCTTGGCGACCGAACTGCTGGCATACAACTCCATACCCATGCCCTGCTCTTGTGAGCCCTGACCAGTGAACACGTACGCGGTCACGGGCTGCTCGACCTCGGCCTCACCAAGCAGAACCTTCTCTTCCGTCTCCGTGTTGCTGACCTCAACCTTGATGATCTTGCGGCCAGCAACCATACCGACGTGTTGAAGCTTCACCTGAATGTCATCGTTGGGCAGCACCATGCCGGCAAAAGTGGCATGGAAACTGCGCACACGGCCAATGTCATTCTCCGCTGCCCACGTCTCAACCAGGCTACGCACGGCAGCGCTGGAATACATGCCGTGAGTGATGGTGCCAGGCAGATTGGCATACGTGGAAAAGACACGGGAGACGTGGATGGGATTATAATCGCCAGAGACACGCGCGTACGTCTCGTTGGAAGCAGGGGCGCGTAGTTGCAGTGGCTTCTTGCCGCTCAGAGGAATAGGGTTCTCAAAGAGAATGGGCTGGTCCAAGGCAGACCCGTTGCGCTCCAAGTAGTCAATCACAGGGTTGCCATGCGACTCGCCAGCCTCGTAGTCAACGCTGGCGACCTGAATAACCTCTTTGGTGGGAAGCTCCAGAAGAACAGGTCCGCGTGTCTCGACACTGCTGAAGACGTTCTTGTTTTTGTAACGCACAAGAGACTCCAGCTTGAACGTCAGTGTCTGCCCGAGAAGATCAATGTCGTTGGGCATCTCATCGACGGCAAACCACTGCTTGGAGCGCAGAATAGCAACGTCCTTGGTCGTGGCAAGATGAACCTGCACGGGCGTTTCCATCTTGCGCTGGAACGTGTTCTCGTAGTCGGTATACTTGCCACGGTACAGGAACTGAGACGTCACTTCCATGACAGGCGTGCCGTCACGGGAAATGGTGCCGCAGACCTCGACCATCTTGCCGGCTTCTTGGTTGATGACAGCATTGACCTGAGCAGTGGTGCAGACCTCGTCGCCCTTCTTCAGGGGTTCGGCGCCTGGGATCATGCGAAACTGGTTGGAAAGGTGTACCAGCTTCAGCAGATCGCCGTCAATGGTACGGGGAAAGATGGGCTTGGTGATGGCTTTCCAACCAACGACAATGGCAAAGTCCATTGGGGCATTGACAACCTTTCCAGGCCGATCGACAAAGGCCTCTCCAGTGTTGCCGACGGCGTGGACGAAGTCATTGATGGCCTCGCTGGTGATGGTCGCACGACCACCATCAAAGGTGCCGGTGATGAGAGCATCAAGGTCCAGAGTCTCGTTACCAAACCATGCCTTCCAGTAGAACTCCTTGATCCGGTCATTGCGATCTTCCATGACTTCGCGGATGGGAGCGTACCCAGCCTCAGGATGGTAGATGAACTTGAGGGGAAGGGCGACTGGCTTGCCAAGAGCTGTAGTGTCCTTGATCATGTTGACGAGGATTTCATTTTTCCCAACAAGCTTGACTTCAATCACGTCGACGTAGTGATTGTGTCGAGGCTGCTCTTTGACGACAATACTGGTCTTGGTCGGATCGTCGGGGTACAGAATCTCAACAAACAAGCCTCGGGCAGGCGCGAAGATGCGCCTCATGGGGTTGGTCTGGAACTTCTGGCCCTGGACAACGACGTCCGACATGAGCAGAGCATGGCGCCAGTTGCGCTTGGGGCCAGCAAGAAGTGTGAGCCAAGACTCGACAGAAGGCAAGGCGGAGCCTGCAGCCGAGGAGAGACGATATGTGTTCTTGTTTGTGTCACAGGAGACCGTGAGTCCATCCATGTCGGTAGGGATCTCAGAGTCAACCAGCTTGCCACCGAAATATTCCACAGTGGGGATAGTCGTCTCGTCATTGTTGTACATATCACGAGTGAGATACTCAATGTGTGACTCGTGAATGCCGTCCAGGATGTCCTTGATGGGTTCGTCGACCACGTTGGAGAATTTGACGGCGGCGGGTCCCTGAAGAATACAGCATCGACCAACATCCTGGCCAATAACAGCATCTAGGTCCTCGGACTGCCAAAGAGAGTCCTTCTTGAAGAAGAATTCAAAGTTGTTGTCCAACGAGGGAATGAAAGTGACGGGCTTCTGGACGGGTCGCAGGCAGAGGAGCAGGAAGTGTTGGACATCCTGAGCGTTAATGATCTGTGTTTCAGCCTCGGGATAGTGCGATAAGATCCTGTCGACGGCGGCAAAAGGTTCGTCCAGATCCGAGTAGTTCTGCAGTAGAGACGGCTTGCCAGAGGTACTGGTGAATCGCTCCTCGACACGATGGATGAAGTCACCAGTCAGGGTAATGTAGGTGCGATCAATCCAGCGCTGTTGGTGTTTGACGTAGAGGAGCTCGACGAGGCGGCGGACAACCTCGGCGTAGGTCATGTCCTCGAGATCCACAGCCTTTCCATCCTTGTTGCAGCCGAACCACACCTTTTGGAAGTCGTCGTTCAAACGCTTGATGATGTACTCGCGGTTCTTCTTCAGCTCAGCCACACGCTTCTCCTTGGGAAGGCTGAATATCTTCTGGTCCATTTCGGCCCAGAAGCGAACACCTCGCGTAGCAAGCTTATGAATGGGCTCACCCATTTCGGAACGCACAGTGATGACACCACCTGCAGGGCCCTTGTAGGTCTGCTCCCACTCGCTGTCATCAAGTCCAGGGGCCTCGATAATGGCCTGCTTGACAGCTTTGCTGGTTTTGGCCTCTTTGGCAACCATCATGCGGCTGCCGAACAAGCAGCCATCAAAGGGCATGGGAGGATATCCGTACTTCTTGGACCATTCACCGGTAATGTAAGGATAAGTGTCCTCGGCACCGCCGAATCCACTGCCGGCAACCAAAATAATGTTCTCCTGGCGACGAATACGACCATACATCTGCAGGACGGGTTGATGGAAATCTTCGAACGAATGATGACCGCCGCCACGGCCGCCCGTCCATTGCAGGAGAACCGGGAAGTGGGGGTTTGCCTTGGCAATATTGACCACAGCTTGGATAGCTTCAACAGAGCCGGGCTTGAAACTAATGTGCTTGAGACCAAGCGTTTCGATGTACTCTTGGGCGACTTCAATAGAAGGAACACCGGCGCCAATCGTGAGACCTTCAATGGGCACGCCCTCAGCACGCAATTTTCCAAGCAGAGGAATTTGCCACGCCATGGCGCGGGGGTTGACGTAGATCAAGTTGACAGAGATACCACGACCAGCCGGAATGGCCTTCTCGATCTTGAGTAGGGCGTCCGTCATTCTGCCGCCATTGAAGTAGCCACCGCCAGCAAGCTCGATGTGGTAGCCTGCGTTCATGGTGTCGGCGACAAAGTCCCATGGAACTGTACAGGGGGTCATTCCGGCGACTACAATGGGGGGCAAGCCCAGAAGACGGCTCATCTTGGTATCAAGATACTTGCGACCGCTCGAATTCTTGACAAGACGAGGACCAAACTGTTTGACCCAATCGTTGGCATACCGAAGCGCATTGTCCTCGTCTCTATCAAAAATCTCCGGCTTGTAGCCAACCTCGTTAATGGTACCATCAACGGTGCCAGCCAGAATAACACGGACACCAGTACCCTCTTTGTTCCGGCTAGTCAAGACGCCGAGACCAGATACACCTCCAGGGCCAAAGTCCAAGATGTGAGTTGCATCAGGAAAATCGGTGGCCTTTTCCCAGTTGACTGGATCACGCGTGATCAGTCGAACAAGAGAGGGCACGACGTTGCCCTTGACTTCGGTACGCAAATCTTTGCCAGTGTTGGTGTCGAAGACGGGGATTCCAAGGGCTCCCACATCAATGGAGATATCCTTCAGATCCTCATCAATCATCTCAGTGGCCTCGGCAAGATATTTGCTGTGGAAGGGGGCCGTGATAGGCAGGAAGCGATTCGCGAAGCGGATCTTGCGCTCCGTATAAGGAATACGGGTCTGGTCCAGGCCGGTCGGGGCCTTGACCTTGCGCAACTGAGAATTCAGACCGTAAAGCGATGTCGGGGGACCAGTAACAACCAAGTTGCGAGGGCTGTTGATGAGCGATATGCTAATGTGTCTATGAGGGGGCAGATACTGGTTGGTGGCGTCGATGTGTTTTTGAACCTCCTGTTGTGAGAGATCACGGATGCTCAACATGGGAGTTGGATTGCCCTCACCATGTTCCATGGACTCACGGAGCATGGTGGGCGTCATGGACGTCGTGGGGAATGCCTGCTGACTTCTGGTGCCTACCCAAAAGAGGATGGACAGCGTAGAACGGGTGATCTCGCGCCATGACTCCCACGAGTCGGCTGCGGCAGTAGCTGCGGCCATGACAATACCCTGAGAGTGACCAGTCGTTCCACCAATGCGCTCCCGCAGCATACCAGGGTGAATTCCCAAAACCTTGCAAGTAACCTCATAGTGGGCCATCTGGACGAGACCAATCAAGGGGAAACTGACGGGTGCAGAGATGAGGTAGTCGATGTCGGGGGTCGATTCGGCATGTTGCAGCCAGTTCATGACGTCCAGTCCCTTGGGGAACATCTTCTCAGCGCTGGACGTTGTTGATAATGTCCGAAGTAGCTCGGCTGAAGATGTGATCAGCTCGCCAACGAAGCTGGAGTATGTTGTGAAGACTTCACGCAGCTCATCGAAATACTCCTCAATGTTGCCCTGGCCTCCGAATATGGCATAGATTTTGGCGGATTCCTCATCAGCCGCTCGGAAGAGCGCAGATTCGTGAGGCTTGATTACTCGGCCGGAGACGTCGCGAGCCATGTAGTAGCAGCGAATCACCTCCAGTTTCTTGGACTCGATGCCTGGAAGCGTGGCAGCAAGGGCATGGGCTTCGTTGCCTCGTAGGAAACCTCGCTCGAATTCATTAAGAACAAGCTTCAGAACTTCCTCATATGAGCCCGAGGCATCATCCTCGCCCTCTTCGACTTCCCGAGCAACAAATCCCATGTAGCGAGCTACCAGCTCAGCCACAGACGAGGGCTCGTCATCCTGTGCAAGCTCATCCGTGGCGGTAGGCAAGCTGGCGACGAAGCGGTCTTTGATCTGAGAGGCGTGGAAATGGAGGTTTGAGGGAACCAGAAAGGATGTTTCGAGGGTCCCGTGGGTGAGGGTTAATGGTCGAAGAGAGGCGCTCGTCCTGGGGGTAGAAATGCCCGTTTGAGGGCCGGTGCCAGTGCCGTACATGGTGAATTATTCACACGGAGATCGTAGAGGGGGTATCTTGAAGGTCTGCAGAGGAATTGTTCGAGTTAGAAACGGCTGGATTGATTGGGGGATATTTTTTTCTGATTCTTCTTTCTTGGCTGTGCGTCATGCCCAGCCCCCAATTCTGCCAGGCACCACCTCCCAGCATATTCTTGACGTTGAAAAAAGCGTACCTGAAGTTTGACAGCACGAGTGGAAGATTTCCTCTGTGAATCGGCACTGTTGTTTAAAAAGAAACAGAAGATGAAGCCAATTGAATGGTGGATGCGCAATGCTCGACAAGCTCGACCGGGGATGGCGAACGAGGTTGCGAGGCAGTGTGCAAGGGCGGCAGAAAGAAGCTTTGAGCAGGCGAAGCAGCAACTGAGAATTGCTTGCAAAGACCTATGATGGGCTCAATAATATGAAGCTTCTTCAAAGGAAGGGCACAGGATGTCGAGATAAAATTAGCAGAGGAGGGGAGGGCAAGAGGGGGGTGGGAAGTCGAGGAGAATGGATGTAGAAAAAGAAGTGCCAATCTCGACACACCACACCAGGTACAGTGCTCCTCCCAACGTCTTCTGTGGGAGGCGTTAGTGGGTGAGCGCGGGCCTGGGACAGCACTCAGGACCCTGAACTACGGGGGCTCCAGGAGCTCGGCGGACAAGTATAGCACAAGAACGCAAGCGGCAGCCATGAGGAATACCGGAATGCCATTGGGCCCCAACTAACAGCACCAGAAGAGACTCGATTGCTTCAATTCTTTACTTTGCCAGGCTTTGCCAGGCACGAGGGCGTTACAGCGGTATTGTGGCTTGCTTGGGGGCGTCGCGTCAACTTTTCTTGGTTCTGTTGGGGATAGCCGCGCAGGCAAGTTAGCCCAGAACGGGCTCAGTGGACCTGGCTGCAAGTAATGGTACCTTTGCTCTCTCTCGGCTTCTCCCCTCCTCGACCGTTGATCAATGTTGGGGGTTCCAAGTTTGGCCAATCGCAAATTGCAATTCCTCCCGCTCCATGTCCATCTTGGGGCGGGAACACAGAGTTTTCCGCAGCCACCATTGTCTCTCTAATAATTCGAGAGCATCATGTTTCTGATAACGGCGGCAACTGCGCATGGTATTTGAGAGGAATGTGCGGCAATCGAAACTTATTTGGAGCATTTATCTTGGAGTAACTTGTCTCTAGGCTCTAGGCATTTGGGCCTTGACCACTTGTTGCCTTATCGGTCTCTGGCCACTTGTTGTCATACTCATATCGCTCTCGAGGAACAAGAGTTGGTCAGGAACCAAGTACCAGTACTTTCCACAGAGCCCCGCATGCCTTGTCACTATGTACCTGCCCCAGCTAAATTGACAAGGCTGCATGCAGTGGAGGGGTCCATAAGATTCATGGCAGTCCGCCGGGTTCATCATTTCAAGCAAGGCTGAGGCTTGGGAGTCGGACAGGTCACAGAAACCCGTACCCAGCCGGCGGTCAGACGGCCGCCATTGTTCTGCCGCAAACCGCAAACCCCTTATCAGTTCTGCTCGTCGCGCACAAATATGAGGAGCGTGGTCGGCGACGTGGGAATGTTGGATACTCTGTATTGTGCTTGACAAATGCCCATCTCACATGTGCCCAACCTCAACCTCTTCAATATGTATGGACGTACATATGTATGTACGTAGGCCATGGCCCCCGTGGCGCACACGACACACAATGACGTATCTGTTATCATAGCCGGGTCGGGAACATACATGGTGTCGTCTGCCCATGGTGGCGAGATCGTAGCCATGGCCCATGAGCATGAAAGCCGACGAGGCCTCAATTTACAAAGGATGTCGACATTGCCTGGTGGCGGGAACCCCTGAAGAAGCACTGCTAGCAGTGAGAGCCAGTTACAGAACTTAGAAGCCGCGATACAAGCAGCCCCTTTGCCGTACGCGGCTTAGCCTGCAGTTCTGGTTGAGGAGTCCATTGACTCCATTCACGCTTCCCACACTAAACTCCCTGAGAGCCCGCTCGGCGCTCGCCCGCTCGTCCGGAGGAAAAAGCCTTGCTACTACTGGCTCCTGCGCGACGCTTGGCTCCCTTCGTCCAGTCAAAGTCTTTTGGGGATGTTCGAAGCCGGACAAGGGGACGAGGCGACGTGGTCCCCCAATTTTTTCCCCTTTGCCCAACTTTTTGGTGGGGCCACTTGGTTCAACAAGAAGAACAACCGACTGGCTCGTGCTTGTATCGGTACCGACGGTACGTGCATACCAGCGCCATGGACCATCGACCTGTTGGCATCGTTGTGGCTTGCCCCAGATCTGCGTGCTGCACCACGCCGTAGAACTCCTACTTCACGGCCGTTCCTCATCCTCGTTGTGTCATTGACCTTGCGATACCATTTCCCTTTTGCTTGGCCCTTTAATCCTAAGATCTTTTCTGATTCAGTCTGTTGGGTATTTACGATAATTAGGTATGTACGAAAACTGAACAACCTTCTACGATCTCAATTGCGGACCTGTTCCCCCTCTGTTCGTTCCACAATTTTCTCACCATCTCCTAGGAGCTCCCACCCGACGAGCCTTCCATCACAGAACAAGGCAATCACATTCATATTCGGGCCTGTTCCAGCAGTCCGAAACGAATAACGTTATACATACACTGAATTCGGAGCATTCCAGCCTCGAGGAAAACTACGACTTTTCTTCCAGATCCACCGAAAGTCGTCGAAAATAGTCTACCGGCGAAGAAAACGCCGTCACAGCCTCTAGACCATCACGATGCGCCCCGAGGTTGAGCAAGAGCTTGCTCATACACTTCTTGTGGAGTTGTTGGCATACCAATTCGCCTCACCTGTGCGATGGATTGAGACACAAGATGTGTTCCTCGCCGAGAGAACGGCTGAGCGTATTGTCGAGATTGGTCCTGCCGATACCTTGGGCGTCATGGCCAAGAGAACTCTGGCCTCCAAATACGAAGCTTACGATGCCGCTAAATCAGTACAACGACAAATTCTCTGCTACAACAAAGACGCAAAGGAGATCTACTACGACGTGGATGTAATCGAGGAGGAGCCAGAACCCGCTGCTGCTTCAAGCGCATCGGGGGCGGATGCCGGTGCCGCTTCTGCTCCAGCGGCCGCCGCTGCTGCTGCTCCCGCTGCTGCGGCTCCTGCCCCCGGCTCTGGCCCAGCTGCCCAAATTCCTGATCAGCCGGTGCAAGCCCTTGACATTGTGCGCGCGCTCATTGCTCAAAAGCTCAAGAAGCCTCTTCTCGAGGTGCCTCTGAGCAAAGCCATTAAGGACCTCGTTGGCGGTAAGTCAAAGCAATTTGCCTTCTTTTTCGTGTTTGAGCTTTTCTTCCAGCATGTGCTGGGCACCTTACTCGTCTCCAAGTACTAACTCCTCGTTCTATGACAACAGGCAAGTCCACGCTGCAGAATGAGATCCTGGGCGACCTTGGAAAAGAATTCGGTTCCACTCCTGAAAAGCCCGAAGACACACCTTTAGATGAGCTCGGTGCCGCCATGCAGGCCACCTTTGATGGAAATCTTGGCAAGCAATCTCAGTCTCTTGTTGCGCGATTGATTTCGTCCAAGATGCCTGGTGGCTTCAACATTACAGCCGCCCGCAAGTACCTCGAGTCAAGATGGGGCTTAGGCTCTGGTCGTCAGGACGGAGCGTTGTTGTTAGCCCTGACCATGGAGCCTGCGGCTCGTTTGGGATCCGAGAGCGATGCCAAGGCCTTCCTCGACGACGTAACGCAGAAATATGCTTCAAATGCTGGCATCAGCCTCACCACTGTTTCGTCTTCCGGTCCTGCTGGCGGTGCTGGAGGTGGTATGATGATGGATCCTGCAGCTATTGATGCTTTGACCAAGGATCAGCGTGCCCTGTTCAAGCAGCAGCTCGAACTCTTCGCTCGCTATCTCAAGATGGACCTTCGATCAGGCGACAAGGCAGCCATTGACTCGCAAAAATCAGAAAAGGTGCTTCAAGCTCAGCTCGACCTTTGGACCGCCGAGCACGGTGATTTCTATGCCGCCGGTATCGAACCTGTTTTCAGCCCCCTCAAAGCTCGTACCTACGACTCTTCGTGGAACTGGGCCCGCCAGGACGCTCTCAATATGTACTTTGACATCATCTTTGGTCGTCTCAAAGCCGTCGACCGTGAGATTGTTAGTCAGTGTATCCACATCATGAACCGCTCAAATCCCAAGTTGTTGGACTTCATGCAGTACCATATTGACAACTGTCCTACGGAGCGTGGGGAGACCTACAAGCTCGCCAAGGAGCTCGGAGAGCAGCTCATTGAGAACTGCAAGGAGGTCTTGGACGTGGCTCCTCACTACAAGGATGTCGCAGTCCCTACCGGTCCCCGCACGACGGTGGACGCTCGCGGAAATCTGAATTACGAAGAAGTCCCCCGTGCCAGTTGCCGCAAGCTGGAACACTATGTGCAACAGATGGCTGAGGGTGGCAAGATTTCCGAGTATGGAAACCGAACCAAGGTGCAGAATGATCTTCAACGCATCTACAAACTCATCAAGCAGCAGCACAAGATGTCCAAGACGTCTCAGCTGGAGATCAAGAATCTGTACGGCGATGTCCTTCGATCACTTGCCATGAACGAGAGCCAGATCCTGGCATCCAAGGATGGCAGCAAGAGTAGAAAGCCCGGCCTCCGCGCCAGTAGCCAAAACAAAGGCAAAGTCGAGACAATTCCCTTCCTGCATCTCAAGCGCAAGACCTTGCACGGCTGGGATTACAGCAAAAAGCTTACTGCCGTCTACCTCAACTGTCTTGAGGATGCGGCCAAGTCTGGTGTCACGTATCAAGGCAAGTATGTTCTGATGACTGGCGCTGGAGCTGGTTCCATCGGTGCCGAAGTTCTTCAGGGTCTCATCAGTGGTGGTGCCAAGGTGATCGTGACGACAAGTCGCTTCTCCCGTCAGGTCACCGAGTACTACCAGTCCATGTACACTCGTTACGGATCTCGCGGTTCTCAGATCGTTGTTGTTCCCTTCAACCAGGGAAGCAAGCAAGATGTAGAGGCTCTCGTTGAGTACATCTACGACACGAAGAACGGTCTCGGATGGGATCTCGACTACGTCGTTCCCTTCGCCGCCATTTCGGAAAATGGCCGCCAGATTGATGCCGTTGACTCGCGCTCCGAGCTTGCCCACAGAATCATGCTTACCAATCTCGTCCGCCTCTTGGGTTGCGTCAAGGCCCAAAAGGCCGAGCGTGGCTTCGAGACTCGCCCTGCCCAGGTTGTGCTGCCGCTTTCTCCAAATCACGGAACCTTTGGCAACGATGGTCTCTACTCAGAGTCGAAGCTCGCCTTGGAGACTCTCTTCAACCGATGGTACTCTGAGAGCTGGGCCCACTACCTCACCATTTGTGGTGCTGTCATCGGCTGGACTCGTGGAACTGGTCTCATGTCTGGTAATAATATTGTTGCGGAAGGTGTTGAGGCGTTTGGCGTTCGTACCTTTTCCCAGCAGGAAATGGCCTTCAATCTACTAGGCTTGATGTCCCCTACCATTGTCGATCTCTGTCAGTCAGAGCCCGTCTTCGCCGATCTCAACGGTGGTTTGCAGTTCATTCCCAACCTCAATGAAGCCATGACCAAGCTCCGCAAGGACATCATGGAGACCAGCGAGATCCGCAAGGCTGTTACTAAGGAGACTGCCATTGAGAATACCATTGTCAATGGTGCCGACTCTGAGGTCATGTATAAGAAGAAGACCATCTCTCCCCGTGCCAACATCAAGTTTGACTTCCCTCACCTTCCTGATTGGAAGCAGGATGTCGCTCCTCTCAACGACAAGCTCAAGGGCATGGTCGACTTGGAGAAGGTTGTCGTCGTCACTGGCTTTGCTGAGGTCGGTCCATGGGGCAACTCGCGTACCCGTTGGGAGATGGAGGCCTACGGCGAGTTCTCGCTCGAGGGCTGCGTTGAGATGGCCTGGATCATGGGCCTCATTCGCAACCACAACGGTCCCATTAAGGGAAAACCCTACTCAGGCTGGGTGGACGCCAAGACTGGAGACCCTGTCGACGACAAGGATATCAAGCAGAAGTACGAGAAGTTCATCTTGGAGCACTCTGGCATCCGTCTGATTGAGCCTGAGCTTTTCGATGGCTACGATCCCAACCAGAAGCAGTTGCTGCACGAGGTTGTCATCGAGGCGGACCTGGAGCCGTTTGAGGCCTCCAAGGAGACTGCTGAAGAGTTCAAACGTGAGCACGGTGACAAGGTTGAAACTTTTGAAATTCCCGACAGTGGCGAGTACATTATTCGTTTGAAGAAGGGCGCTTCACTTTGGATCCCCAAAGCTCTCCGTTTCGATCGTCTGGTTGCCGGTCAGATTCCTACTGGCTGGGACGCTAAGCGATACGGTGTCCCCGAGGACATTATTTCTCAGGTCGATCCCGTCACTCTGTATCTCCTCGTCTCCACGGCCGAAGCCCTGCTGTCCGCCGGTATCACTGATCCTTACGAGTTCTACAAGTATGTTCACGTTTCTGAAGTTGGTAACTGTGTCGGTTCCGGTATGGGTGGCTCTGTTGCTCTGCGAGGCATGCACAGGGATCGTTATCTGGATCAACCTTTGCAGAACGATATTCTCCAGGAGTCATTCATCAACACCATGGCTGCTTGGGTCAACATGTTGCTCATCTCGTCTTCCGGTCCCATCAAGACTCCTGTCGGAGCTTGCGCTACTGCGGTAGAGTCTGTGGACGTTGGCTACGAGACCATCATGGAAGGCAAGGCTCGTGTCTGCTTCGTCGGTGGCTTCGACGACTTTGGCGAAGAAGGCTCCTATGAGTTTGCCAATATGAAGGCCACCAGCAACACGCTGGATGAGTTCAGCCACGGCCGAACTCCCAAAGAGATGTCTCGTCCCACCACGACTACCAGGAACGGATTCATGGAGTCTCAGGGCTGTGGTATCCAGGTCATCATGACTGCAAAGCTGGCGCTGGACATGGGTGTGCCCATCTATGGTGTCTTGGCTCTCACCACCACCGCGTCGGACAAGATTGGCCGATCCGTGCCTGCTCCTGGACAGGGTGTGTTGACCACGGCTCGAGAGCACGCCGGCAACTTCCCTTCGCCACTGCTTGACATTGATTACCGTCGCCGACAGATTGAGCGTCGCAAGAAGCAGATCAAGCAATGGCAGGAGTCCGAGGTTGAGTTCATTCATGATGAGATTGCTGCCATGAAGACTCAAGACGCGTCTTTCGATGAGAAGCTGTATGCTCAAGAGCGCTTCGTGCACATTGAGAAGGAGGCTGCTCGACAAGAAAAGGAGCTGCTTCGAAGCATGGGCAATAACTTCTGGAAGAGCGACACCAGCATCGCTCCTCTACGTGGTGCCCTGGCCACCTGGGGTCTGACGATTGACGATCTCGGCGTAGCATCCTTCCACGGTACCTCCACAAAGGCCAACGACAAGAATGAGTCGTCCGTCATTTGCCAACAACTGCGTCACCTCGGCCGATCCGAGGGTAATGCGGTCATGGGTATCTTCCAGAAGTACCTCACTGGTCACCCCAAAGGTGCTGCTGGTGCCTGGATGATGAACGGCTGTCTCCAAGTTCTGAACACCGGCTTGGTGCCCGGCAACCGCAACGCAGACAACGTCGACCCCATCATGGAGCAGTTCGACATGATTGTGTATCCAAGCCGCAGCATCCAGACCGACGGCGTCAAGGCTTTCTCCGTCACGTCGTTCGGTTTCGGTCAAAAGGGTGCTCAGGCCATTGGTGTGCACCCCAAGTACCTGTATGCCACTCTCGATGAGCACGTCTACGAGGAGTACTGCGCCAAGGTCGAGGCGCGTCAAAAGAAGGCCTATCGCTACTTCCACAACGGCCTCATCAACAACACTCTCTTCGTCGCCAAGTCCAAGGCGCCATACACGGACGAGCAGCTCAGCAGCGTCCTTCTCAACCCCGACGCCCGTGTCACGGAAGACAAGAAGTCCTCGGAGCTCAAGTACGCCGAGAACTTCATGAAGCAGTCCGAGAAGGTCATGAGTTCGGCCCGTGCCGCCGAGACCGAAAAGGTTATGGAGGCTCTCGCTCACAAGGTCGCCAACAAGAACAGCAACGTCGGTGTCGATGTTGAGGATATTTCTGCCGTCAACATCGACAACGAGACCTTTTTGGAGCGAAACTTTACGGCTGATGAGATCGCCTACTGCAAGGCGGCGCCTAGTCCGCAGAGTTCTTTTGCGGGACGCTGGAGCGCCAAAGAGGCTGTGTTCAAGTCCTTGGGGGTGGCTAGCAAGGGCGCAGGTGCGGCCATGAAGGACATTGAGATTATCAAGAACGATACGGGTGCTCCCGCTGTCAAGGTACGTTTTTTTTTCTTTTCTTATGGCCTTGTCCTCTCCTCTCCTCCATGCGAATTGTGTGAGTATTTTGCTAACTGTCCTCGGATTGAACAGCTCCATGGAGAAGCCGCCTCTGCTGCTAGCAAAGCCGGCGTGAAAGACATTGCGCTGTCTATTTCGCATTCTGATACACAGGCTATTGCTGTCGCGGTAGCCAACTTTTAAGGGCCCAAGAGGAGATTGAGCTGAACGGATGTAATTTGTTTTTTCCCTGCTGTCTTTTTCTTGTATCATGATGGTTTTGATGACGTATGGGATGGTATGGATGGGGTGCGTTTGTTTAGATAGAAATGTGCATGTCACATGATGCTTCGTGGAATGAGAGGCATGATGAATGTGGGTGTAATGCGGGAATGGTTAGGTATTCATTGTTATATCATAATATCGAGATGTGTTTATTATACAACTGTTTACCTATAGTCTTCATGTCCCTCTGTCTGCCCCCTTTGGACTCTGCCCTGGGTCTCTCAAAATATGCCCTCACCCCGTTCGTAGTTCTCCCTGGTATCTACTAGTCTATTGTTGCTGGTGACTCGCACCTCGACGAGGAAAGTTACGTTATTAAGTACGTTATAGAGACCTCATGGGATTGGCTGGTTGGAATGCTAGATGGGGTCTTGGCTGTGTTGTGCGGTCGGCTTGATATTGAACGGCTTGTCGTCGCAAACGTGTATAATTTATGTGCTTACCTGTTTTCACCTTTATGTGCTTACTTGGCTCAGGACCTTATAAATGGAAAAATTAAAAACAACATGTAAATTCAATCAAATCCTGGAAGCAGAAGGAAGTTCACTTTGTGTTCATATGCTTAACCTTTTTACGATATTTCATGCTTCACTTGCTTGAACCTCTCGTGTGACTGTGTAGTTCACTTTCTTGGATAGCTTGTTCAATTTCCTTGCAGTGATGTGCTTGCTTGCCCAGATCGCTTAAGTCTCAACATCCTGCATCCATATGCTCTCCTTGTTTGTACAGACGTCCTAAGCCTCAGCATCGTAACATGTATGTCTTGCATTCTCGTGCTACACTTCCTCAATGTCTTGCACGGTCACCGCATGTTTCACTTGCCCAAGAACTCTTAGATTCGTATGCTTCATAATGCCTGAATTCGCGCATTATCTTGAACATGAGGCGAACCCACCCGAGAAGCAGACGACGGCCTTCCTTTGTCGCGTATCAGAAACTTCGGTCGTAGAGTCGGCTCCGTTCACGTTCACTTTCTTTGCTGCTTATTGCCCACGGCCCCGTCCTCCTCTCCAGCCACGACCGCCGCCGCCACCACCACCACCACCGCGACCTCCTCTGCCTCTATCACCACCGCCGCCGCCCCCACGGCCGTTGTGTCCGTGGTGATCCGCCCGTGATTGACCGTGGTTGCCTCGTCCGCCTCGGAAGTTTTGTTGGCCCTTTTGTGATTCGTTGACTTTATCGATAATGTCGTTGTCGACGCGGAGATATTTGATCTGGGTAACAAACATGTCAGTTACGCTGTTACGATTTATATTTGACTAATATGCTGTCGAATGATGGTAGGTATTGATTCGTCCACCTGGAGCTGCCTTGCTGGGTAAGGGGAGATGGGTGTCATCGTACGTTGTTGCCCTTCACGTAGGCTTCTTTTAATCGGACAAACTTATCACCGCCCTATGCTGTGTTAGCCTGTAGTTCTAATGTCCGTCTCGCCCACTAAAGAGCATGATGATGGTGCTTTCTGTCGAAGATGCTTGTTTTTTTTGAGAGGGCCGGGCAACGCCTTCAAACGTACAGGGCTGGTTTGCACGACTTCCCGCAATGTGAGGTTCATCCATGTGTCGCATTGGACGAGATGGCCGTTGAGAGTTTCGCCGTTCTTCAGCTCTACGAGCATAGGATGCCCTTGTGCGGCATTGAGGAGGCTAAGTGGCAGCTATGCGGATGCGGAATTAGTTAGTGATGCACATCTGATTATGCGGATCGCGATGAGGGTAGAGAGTGAGGGTGAAGAATAAAGTGACGGCGAACGTCGGGGGAGACGAACCATCCTGGTCTCGCAGTGTTTCCACGTTGAGAATAAACTGTGTCGTGCTGTAGAATTTGAGCTATTCGATATGCGAGACGGAGAGTATCGCAATGTCGCGGTTCGGAGATGCTGCAGCAGATGTCATATCAAGTTGAATCAACGGAGCTTGGCTTTCTAGACGCCATTTGTGGCGTTGGGGCCGTGACGTTGCGGTTTCGCGCCCCGCGAAATGCATCGCCCCGCTTATACCGCTTGTGTGGCTGAAAATGTTTGGGCGCATTGAAGCCATCCTGATTCTATCCCCAAGATCCGCGACCACGACTACGAATGGACGAAACACCGGCTCTTAATCGAAAATTTGACGACTCAGCTCTGTCATGTGCGCGAAGACTGCAGCAATAGGCCGACATGCGAGGTAGTCCGATCATCTACGACGGCCTCTGGCGCTGCTTGTGCCCGGCCTTCGACAAGCTAGGTCTGCGTCAGGCGGTGGTGACAGGACACGGTCTCAAGGCGAGGAGATCAATACCAAGAGATGTCGCTCGACGCACAGGACCATCGAGAGGAATATCACACCTTCGAGTGCCCGGTAGATGTGCAATGACAACTCTAGCTTCGCCAGAGCCGTCGACGACGGAATGGCGCAACTCGACGCCCAGCACACCCGCAAGTGGACAGCCGCCGTACGACTTGCTGTTGAGGCCGACACCTCCCACCGAAGACATGATTAGACAAGTTCCTGTAGCCGACATCTTGACCGCTCTCAAAGTAATGCGGCAACTCGAGGGTTGGAATTGTCATGGTCATCAAATTGGCCGTTACGACCGGATCCTTCTTCTCGTTCGGCATCTGCTTCTGGAGCGGCGTCACCCCCCCACGTTCTTCATCTACGAATGCTTGATGGACGCCATGATCGACCCGCATGGATCTGTCAATGGCATCAGAATGCTTCTAGACGAACTAGCCGCGCGGGATATGAAGCCTTCGTCGCCAATATGTCACTCGGCGCTCGCCGCGCTGTCCATCCACCCAGACTACATTCTTCGTCAACAGGTTCTCGACACCATGCAGGATCAATGGTTTACCATTGGCCAAGATGCAAAGCAAAGCCTGGTTCTAGGCCTGCTGCGCGACGAGCAGTACGAGCTGGCCTACCTGCGCCTCTCGGAGATGGTAGACCGGAACGAAGCTATCGACTCCTGGGTGTACGACATATTCATCGTGGTGTTTGGACAGCTTGGGTTCTTTGACGAGTTGCTTCTCTTGCTGTACCGCCGGAAGAGCTTCGTAGACGAGGACAAGGACGTGGCCAGCCTACTTTACTACACGCTCGATATGTGCAGCCGAGCCTTTCACTACCGCGGCACCATTTTCGCTTGGAACGCCATCGTGAGGACGTCGCTCCTGCAGCCATCGGATGGGGTGGTGGAAAATGTGCTCGCAACAGCAGCTCGTCACGGAGACACTGCTCTTGCGACCGAGGCTCTCGACAAGATCTCACGGCGAACACGGCTCTTGGCGCATCACTTTGAAGCCGTGGCAGAGGCATTTGCCGCCAACAACGACATGGATGGTGCGTTCCACGCGCTCTGCGTCATGCACAAGAACGGGATTTCCATTGTCCAAGCAAATACGCGTGGCCTTTACGAGGCTCTCCGACGCTCTCCGGAACTCATTCACACTGCAGAAGAGAGCATCCGCAGCTTAGTCTCCTCGGGGCAGCAAGTCCCCGTGGCGGCGGTGGGTGTTGTGGTCGAACTTATCGCAGAAACGCAGGGTACAGAAGCGGCCCTGGATTTTTACAATGATGTACCGGAACTCTGCGGCGAGCCGGCCAGCTCGACCACGATACAGACTCTCATCGTGCGCAGTAGGCACATGGAGACAACGCGCGCTCTGGTCAAAGATTACGCTGCACTTGTTGCTGCCGGTGGTGACGAGGGCCCCGTCCGAAGCCCGCACGTCTATAATTCCCTGATCATTGCCTGTGTTGAAGCAGATGATTTAGATCTCGCCTTTCGATTCGCCTTTGAGGCCATCAAGATCATGGGCAGAGGCGGAAACGAGGAGGCTTCTGAGAAGAGAGATCTGAGCTGGGCCAAGGTGCTGCTCCAGAAAGCTGGCGAGGTCGAAGACGCGAGGATATGGACTGTCGTGGACAGACTGCGCGAACAAGAGGGTATGGAGGGCGAGGTGGTCAAGATACTGAGGCAGGCGAGATTACGGAGGAGGGCTGCTGATCTTGAGGCGAAGTAATGCTGGTGTGCCCTTGCAAGGCTCATCACCGTAATAATACTGTCATATGGAACGAAAGTTGCACTCCCCTCTTCTTTTCATCTACAACGGACATAAAACCCAGCTATGCAAACACGCAACATCGTCCTAAAGCGGCGATGGGCATTACTCGTCACAACACACTTTTCGTGCGGGACAAGATATAGATCCGCACGACACATCTTTGGCACTGTATTTATAACTTTGGCGCGCACCTGCGACGCCTGATTTGGATGTTCTTGTATAAATAGCCAGCACTCCTTGGCCGCTAGCCTCATGTTTCCTAGACAATTCGCTAGTAACAAGAAGGATGATAAACCCCTCCTTGTATATGCGTGTAAAACCCGTACTAATACTCTCTTCCTCACTTCATGTGTACTTTTTCACTCTGCGGGTTGTACCCCCAAAAAAAATGAATGCCTGCCTTACGCCACTCGCTCATTATCATGCAATTACTCAAAGGGATACAAATAAGAAAATTAAGAGGAAAAGGAGAAATAAAGGAATTGTAGAGTAAAACAGGCACAGGTAAGAAGAGAAATGATGCTATTGGGAAATACAAGATTGCTAGCCCTGCTCTGCAACTCGTCGAATCTCATGTCCTGCTCCCTCAGCTACGTTTCAAACGATAAGCCACATCAATACGTGCACCTAGTGACCCCTAGTCCAGCTATCGTGCAGTCCCCATTCAAACCCCTGACGCTGCTGGCTCTGCTGCTGATGCCTCTGGGGACTCTGACGGGTTTGACGAGCCTGATGAGTCTGATGATTCTCATTTCTCTGATGACCCGAGCGACTCTGATGCTGATGGCTTTGATGTCCCTGGTGCGAAGACCCCGGTCTAGTATCATCGGCTACATCCTGCTCACAATCCTCCACCCATGAGTTACTTTGTGTCGTTACGGATTCATAGACGCCAGTCGTTGTCTCGGCGGTCGAGCCTCCAGTTTCGTGCGGATCGGACGGTTGATCGCTATCACTGTCACTGCTAGTGCCCTTCCGGAATGAGTATGGCTTGTATCCGATCTTATCGGGCTCGTTCGTCGGTGGACTCGCCCCGCCGCTGAGTCTGCTCCACGTCGGTCCTCTCCTCGAACGCCGTTCGGACGAGCTGATTCTGCTGCTACTGCTGGCGATCCTGTTCTTTGTGTTGTTGCGTTCACTATTATGATTGTGGTTGCTGCTGTTGATGTTGTAGATGCGGTTGTGATTTTGATTTTGGTTGTGGTTGTGGTCGTGGGTATCATTATTGCTATTGCTGTTCCTACTGCTACTGATAGGATCTGGGGGGTATTCAGAAGTCCTACTGGCTCTCTGAGACGCCGAATCAGCATTTCGATAGCCTTCTTGGGGCGTGGACCATGGGTCGTGCGGCAGTTGGGACACTGGCGCAGTTTCTGGCGTGTGGTTGACGGGTTGCTTCATCTTGATGCTTGGCCCGGACGTGTATCGCTGACCGCTTGTCGCCGCATGCGCGAGAAGATACGCATCCTCTAGCTGGGCCATATGTAACGCCGCCGCGACCTCATCGAGGCTTTGCGCCTCTGGGAAATCATGTGGGATGGGCGACGGAATACGCGACGCACTCGTCTTGGCTGGTGCGTTGGCGTCATTGATGTTGGCGCCTTGACCCCAAGAAGAGGACGTGGCAGCAGCATTGGAATTTTGCCGGACGTGATGACTATATGGCGCCTCTCCATGTTCTGGGGGAATTTCGGTGACAGGTGGTGCATGTTGAGGCGAAGCTGGAGTAGGAGATCTCGCATTGTACGTAGGGAAGTACGCTGCGCTCTGTTGTAATGCGAGGTCAGGGCTTAGCTGTGACTGTGGCATTTCATCCACGGCATCGGGCTGCGGAAGAGACAGCTCTGAAGCCGACTGAAAATAAGGTAGCGAGGGTGGTTGTTCGTAAACGCCGTTCACAGATTCGTTTGGCATATCGGAGAAGAAGTTGTTTACTGGGGCCGAAGGAAAAGAAGAATACTGTTCTGTCGGGTTATGATCCACGTCTGGCTGCTCTGCCTGGTCTTCCTGTAAAAAGTCTTGCTGCAAGGGACCATGGTCGTTATCGTCACCGTGTTCGCCCTCGTTGTCCTCGTTCTCAACATGAGTTTGCGACGCACCCGCAGCATGATACGGGGCCTGTTTATCATCGACTTGCTCTTTCTCCACACGTGTGTCGGCGTCCATGTCGACGTCCGCACTCTCAACCACGATAGCGGTAGATTTAAATGTGCGCTTGCTTGACGGGTGTGGCGGATACTCGCAAACGTAACCGGCAACTTGGCACACCATACAGGCGGGCCTGTCTTTCGGACACTGTTCACGTAAAAGGTCAGCATTGATGATTTGCGCACGAGTATAATGGCCATCTTAATCGAGAACAACAGAACAACCGTTTCCAAACACAGGGGGGGTAAGAAAACTGAAAAGGGGGGCATTCCAATAGAACAGAACAAAGACCGTAGCTCACCTTGGTCTTGCGACTCTTGCATGGGAGGCATGACCACCGTGACTTCCCCAAAGATCGTTTCCTTTTCCTCGTGATCGTTTCGCTACCTCGTACCGAGCCTTGTGTTGTAGTCGCCGTACGATGCTGTTCATTCGCATCGCCAACGGATGGGGCAGCAGCAGGCGGAGGTGCCGACGGTAGAGCTTCCCTGTCGTTCGGATGTATAATCTGCAACCTCTCTGCCCCGTAGGTTATCAGCATACTTAGTGATTCCTTTTGGAGGTCCGGCGCTTGATTAGCAAAGATGGTGAGCTGGTCTGCGGAGAGCGTGGCGCTATCGATTCCAGCCTCTGCCAGCATCCTCAAGGCCACATCCATTCGACGTTCCGCCTCCTCGGGCGTCACATTAAGAATCAGCGCTTTCGATGGAAGAGGTTCCGTCGGTGTGACCGCTGGTGCGGTAGCATACTCGACTTGCTCCTCCTCGGGCGTCATATCAGGAGTCAGCGCCTTTGATACAGGGCGTTCCGTTGGCGTAACCGCTGGTACGGTAGCATACTCGACTTGCTCCTCCTCGTGCGTCATATCAGGAGTCACCGCTTTTGATCCAGGATCTTCCGTTGGCGTGACCGCTGGTGCGGTAGCATACTCGAATTGCTCCTCCTCGTGCGTCACATTAGAAATCAGCGCTTTTGATACAGGTTGTTCCGTTGGCGTGACCGCTGGTACGGTAGCATACTCGACTTGCTCCTCCTCGTGCGTCATATCAGGAGTCACCGCTTTTGATCCAGGTTGTTCCGTTGGCGTGACCGCTGGTGCGGTAGCATACTCGAATTGCTCCTCCTCGTGCGGCACATCAGGAATCAGCGCTTTTGATTCAGGTTGTTCCGCTGGCGTGACCGCTGGTATGGTAGCATACTCGAATTGCTCCTCCTCGTGCGTCACATCAGGAGTCACCGCTTTTGATCCAGGATCTTCCGTTGGCGTGACCGCTGGTGCGATAGCATTCTCGACTTGCTCCTTCTCGTAAGATATTGCCTGTTGCAGCTGCATCACGTCGGCATCATCCAACACAGGCCTCGCTTGATCTACCAACGACACCTCAGCAGCCTCTGTATCTTTGCTTTGTCTTTCTTTGCGGGGTTTCTCTGGTGAAGCAATACCGTCGCGTATTGCAGCCTCCTGAGCTTCCATGGCCTCCTGTTTCTTGGCGAGTCGATTGGCTCTCCTCTTAGCACTGGCGGCTTCCTTCTGTGCTTGCCTATTGGCTTCGATCATAGTCGCTTTACTCGGCTTCTGAGGTCCAATCATGGGAGGCGGCTTCGTAAATTCCATGTGATCAGCCACGGTCATATGCAAGGGCATATGGTCGTATCTGACTGTGATCTGGCGCTCTTTCCTAGGAAATGATATGATCAACCGGCCTTTGCAATCGAACGCCGGACGGCTCATAAGAAGAGGGTTTGGATCCCTCTTGCTAAAGTCTCCCACAATCACCTTCACTTTGTGCTGATTCCGCATGTTCCAAATAGTTGTCGAACCCTCGCATAGGTATGTAAATGTCCAGCCCATCGTCGTTAACTCTGTATGGTGGAGTATCCATGAGCTCGAATCGGCTGCGCTCGCGGCCGCGACGATTTGTGTAGCGACCGCTTGTTGGATCGATGGGTTCGAACTGGGCTGAGACCTCAGAATCGAGAGACCAGTATAAATCACGGATTGGGCTTGAAAGTCCATATCCACGTCCATTGGCTCCGCCCCCTGAAGCATAGGGTCGATCGCAACTAGGCCATTGTTTGGGGTTTGCGTTTGCGTCGCATTGATTGTGAACTCGGCCGTCCCGGCGATATTGAAAACGTTATTGATGCGCTCGGCGCGAACTTCGGTTTTCTTTTCTTGTATCGTATTGCGAAGTCGCTCCTCAAGCTCGGCCACGGATAAGCATGCGCCATCGTCTCGACGAAGGTCGTTTTGCGCCCCGAAATTGAAGCTGGCCAGGAAGTCGGCCATCGGGGTTAACGGTAGGCCCAGCGGGCGACTGTGGCTTTATCGGCGACGAAAGAAGCCCCGACGAAAAGCCTGCTCCTTCTTTTCGCCTACGCACAGCGAGTGTGGATGGGACGATTTTCCCGCCGACGACTGAATCAGGATTCAGGGTCATCTGCGCAGTGGGCGCAGTGGGAAATCTTGCGATGCTGACGCGGTAAAGCTGACGCATAGGTATTCGACGCGAGGTTTATTGGTGGAGACAGCGCCTACAGGCTACAGCGGCTTCCGGTGGGGTCTGCACGTCCCGACCGACTCCCGATTTGACTCCTAAATAACGTTCCCCGGCCAGTTGGCAGTGGCATGTCGCATGTGGACTTCGGACGACAATCTTGGACGGCAACATAAGTAACCTCTAGCAAAAGTAATAGAAAGTAGTATAAAGCCAAAGAGACGTGAGAATACATATCATCGCTTCATCTTCTGGGCCAAGAGAACTGCCAGTACATACTACCATTAGTACCATGAGTACATAGCACTTATGATCTCCCCGGTATTCCATTCCATTCCGTATTAGTCGTCATCATTCATACATGGCATTCCTTTAATTACAAGATATCCTAGCCAATTTTCTTCAACGGAAAGATCAGCCAAGCTCAGATGCAAGTCAACGCCCCAGAAACACCATCTCCAGAACACGTCCCCGCGCGCATACGTGCAAGGCTTCGAGTCGAGGCAATTTGGTGTACCCTCACGGATTTTCATCAAGCCACGTTTCGATCTTATCCACAAGTACTGCCTTCTTTCCGGCAGTGTTGATGCCCTTTGACCCAGCCACGTCTCGCAGCTGGGCGACTGTCATTTTCATGATGTTTCCGCTCTCAATCGCCTCCCTGAGCGCAGCCACGGACATAGACGATGGGTTGTGCTGCTCCGACGCTGCTCCCCTTCGTCTCTTCGTCGGCTGATCAAAGCCATCATCTTCAATCTCACGCTTCAGTTCCTTTGCTGACGAGGCTGATCCCGCGTCTTGCTCCAGCTTGCCGGACCACTCTTCCAGGTAGCCGCCTGCGCGCTTGCTGATTGCTCTGGACTTGGGTTTGGTTGCATCATCCGGCTCTTCTGGCACTTCTTCATCGAGTGCAAGTGCCTTGAGAATTCTATAGTGCCACTGCAGTGCTGGATTCGGGTACTTCATGGGATTATACATGGCTTTGGGCAGTTGCAGCTGCTGGACAATCGTTCGCATCTTAGTCGTTAGCTCGTCGGTGCTTCGAGTTATCTGTGACGCGGTTTTGATCTCTCTCAGATCGTCCGCAAAGGGCAAGGGGTATATCCAGAGTCCAGCAGGCAGAAATGGTGTCCCAGAATCTTCGTCCGAACCATCTCTCGAAGGGATGATGGCTGCCAGCATAGGCTGCGCGTTTGATCGGACCACACACCATGCGAGACCAATCTTGTCGTCTTTGATCAGTTTCTGCCAGAGTGCTGTAAAGACACGTGACGAGCCGACATAGTCTTCTTCACTTGGAAAGATGAAGGTAGATTTCTTGACGCTAGCCCACACGGGCAAAAGTTTGCGAGGTTTGAAGCCGATGATACGAATTATGGGAGAGCCGAAATCTCTCAACATCTTTTGTTCCTCAGGGGTAAAATAGACATACTCGCCGCCAAACTTGTATGCTTTCTTGATCTCACCCTTTTCGACAGTCCTTGTGCTATCTTCGGCTAATCTCGTCGTTTCGCCCCGAGCTAGTTGGGGCGTCTCGCCATCGAGCCAAATGTAGCATGTTCTTGCGGGCGTCTGTCGATGTAGAATGTTATAACCTTTTACTGCGATGCGCAGTCCTGGAGCAATCTCGAAAGGAAGGTTGGAGAACATTGACCTCTTCGGTGTCTGTTTCGAATTGATATTTGAGACTAATGAGCTGAGCAGCGATAAGCCGTCGCCCGATTTCGAAAAGGGCACGGCTGTCATGTTGGCCTCCGCAACCGGATCACGGTATATAATATCCTGAACCGAATTAGCATAAATTCACGATGAGAACAAGGCGTGCGCTTGTGATTGCACTTGCGCTTCTGACGACTTACATCGTAGAATTTGGAAAACTCAAATTTGGAGTCATGATGGCTAATGGGAAACAAATCAATGGTGATGCCAAGATCATACAGATCCTTAGCTCGAACCGCCGCAGCTGATGCCGCTGCCTTATCTTCAGGATGCGGGTCATCGTTGTCGGTAATGATGAATAGGCGCCGGCTTCCAAAGTTGGCAGCCTTTGTCGTGAAGATTTGGTTCGCGCAAAAGAGCACATTCGACATAATTGCGGGTTCTTTCGACGGTGTCAGAACCTTCTCTTCATCTTCCCCTTCCTCAATGAGAGATTTCAGCGCCTTGACGTCGCCGGCAGAGGGGACGTCGAGATCCATAAAGAGGTAGCAATTTGGATATCCCAGCCCGCCGCGCCCACTTTCTTCGTTGTGGAACTTGGTCTTCTCGGTTCCAAATAGTAGGATGCCCATCATGTCTTTCGGGTTAGAGATGATGCGCTGCTCCATCAGATGATAGGCGCATTTCAGAGCCGCCTCGAGGGGGCTGTCTTGGTCTGCCTTTTTGGAGTTGGACGGTGGCGGAGGCTTCAACATGGAATCGCTGACGTCGATCGCCATAATAATGGCATCCTTCTGGTCCTTGTAGCTCTACGCTGGTGTCAGTGAATACTGAGTGCGACGTCCATTAAGCAAGTGAATGTTGTTCTTACCGTCTCATCGAGCGCTTGGTCTTCTTCGTCATCCTCCTCATGTTTCCAATCTTGGTTGTTTCCTGCCATCTTGCGCCTCTGATGTTGAACTGTGGGGTGCGAGAAATTCGAAAGGAAACAACAAGTTTCCCATGAGATCTACCAGAAGAACTATGTATTACAATAGCAGCGTGAATGTCTAGTCTCCGCGAGTTGAAGCTGGCTGGTGGGTCCGGCGCCCATGCGCATAGCTCCAGGGAACGCGCCGTTGACTGGTTCGGTACTTCTCCTCAATCTCGCGTCCAAGGTACGCGACATCACGTGTGATGACCAGCAATTGTCTACGACGTCATTGGCTGTGACCCGCGCCGTTAGAGCGATACCTGGATTTAGGGCGTCTAACGTGCCGCAAAGTAAGTACCGTAGTAACCGTAGAAGCTCCATCCGCACTTACTGACTTATTACGCATGTTGGCATGATCCATCCCGTGCTCTAAATACTTGGATACCATCGGCTCGACAAGATTTTTCATCCCTTGAACAGTGCCAATTGTTATCGACCGACTTCCCCGGCCAGTTGAGACGCAGCGATCCAATTCAATCATGTCGTCTCGAATCTCTGCACAAGGTCTTTTGAAAGACGTGTTGAGGAAACCCTCCTCCCGGCTCGTCTTGCCTCAACTCACACAGCAGAGGCGGCAGTTTGCGACACCTGTCCCGCCCGTCACTCAAGATGCTACAGGCTCCAAAGGCCCGACTGCGATGGTGTTTCTGAACATGGGTGGTCCGTCGACGACTGGAGACGTCGGTGACTTTCTAAACCGTCTTTTTGTAAGTCTCCCATTGCGCCTGTAAAAGCAAAATATAACAACTTGTTCCTTCATCTAATGCGCTTCCCAATTCCCCCAGTCTGACGGCGATTTGATTCCGCTCGGTCGATTCCAAAACTACATTGGTCCGCTCATCTCGAAGCGACGAACGCCCAAGATTCAGAAGCAGTATGCTGCCATTGGCGGAGGGTCCCCCATCAGAAAGTGGTCCGAATACCAGTGCGGAGAGATGTGCAAGATTCTGGACAAGATCTCACCAGAGACGGCCCCCCACAAGCCTTACGTGGCTTTCAGATATGCCGATCCTTTGACGGAGGAAATGTACCAACGGCTCTTCGACGATGGCTTCGGAAACGGGAGAGGCGGTCGCGCCGTCGCCTTTAGTCAGTACCCGCAATACTCTTGCTCTACCACGGGGAGCAGCTTAAATGAGTTGTGGAAATGGAGGCATAGACTGGAGAACAAGAAGGCGGACGAAACCGGTTCCGGCACCATCTCGTGGAGTGTCATTGACAGGTGGCCTGCGCATGTAGGTCTGGTCGAAGCCGTTGCGCGAAACATCGAGGCCAAGCTTGCCGAGTATCCCGAGGAGCGCCGCAAAGACGTCGTCCTGTTGTTCTCTGCCCACAGTCTTCCCATGTCTGTTGTCAACAGAGGTGATCCATATCCCGCCGAGGTCGCAGCAACCGTCTACGCCGTGATGCAGCGATTGAAATCCTCCAATTCGTATCGCCTCTGTTGGCAGTCGCAGGTTGGCCCATCTGCCTGGCTTGGCCCGCAGACCTCCACTACTGTCGAGCAGTACATTGCCAGGGGTCAGAAAGACCTCGTGCTGATTCCTATTGCATTCACGTCCGATCACATCGAAACTCTGTACGAATTGGATCTAGAGGTCATTGGCGAGAGCGGTCACCCAGACACCGTCAAACGAGCAGACAGTCTGAACGACAGCCGGGTATTTATTGAAGCTCTGGCCGACATTGCCAAGGCCCATTTGGCCGAGGGCGTATCCTGCTCCAAGCAATTGGGCCTGCGATGTCCAGGCTGTACAAACGAAAGATGTGGGGAGAGCAAGAAGTTCTTTGCCGGGCAGCAAGCGAACCTGTAGGGCGGTTCTTCGGCGAGAAGCATCTGTTAGTGTGACGATAAGCTGCTACATACAACGTGTAAAATAAATGCTCTTCTCATTTCTTTCTATTTATTTTATCTTTCCATACATCATTTTGCGTTTTACTTTCTCCTTCATTAGGAATTCCATCGGGAAATACCTCACCGTTCACAATAGACATTGTACAGGAGCATTAGAGCGCCCATCAGTGTTCCTGACGAGGTCGTCTCCCTTGTGCAACTTTGCGTGCGACGTACGCCGTTGTTGTAGTCTTGAGTCGCGGCGAGAAGCCGGGGGTTTGTATTACACTGAGCAATACAGGCAATGACGAGAGAAGTAATGGCGGCTCGTTCTATTTTTTTCCCTCCTTGAGCCGTCGATATCTCATCATTCCTGTTTTTTGCTTGCGAATGCCACAAATCACACTCATGAAGACTTCGCCGCCTGTTTCAAAGCATACCCTATATGATTTCCAACTTTCGCTCGAGGATCGTACTCAACTGCGTTCTTCAACAGCAAAAGATCTCGATGTAACTCATCGCGATCTGTGTTCCTCGGACCTCAAGATGCTGTCCTAAAGTCGTAAAGCCTGTGTAGCCAGATCCGCGACCGTTGCGATGACAATGCTGTCAACCACGGAGGTCGGCCAGTGAAACCATGCGCGACAATTATACCAGCCACCCCATTAAAAGACATGTGCAACTTCCTCTTCACACGGTCATTGCGTGACGAGCCCAACGAAAAAAAAACACGAGATGCTGCATGAAGCTACGTGGGACGGACTGAATGGCAAACATACGTTATACCTGATTGACTATTGGACAATAGCGGCTTTACGACAAGACAACCTTGACGCGTGAAGATGCATATTGCTTTCTTCAAGGATCTCGAATTGAGTTTGCTTACACCGACTACTCCGTGAGTCCGTAGGCACCAAGACCTCTGCTACAAACTCACAGTGTAGGTACAGTACATCTTCAACAAGAACTCGTTACGTTGCAGATAAAGTACATGTACAGGTGTTCACATGACTTTTTCAAGGGGGAATAAGAAAGCTGGCGTTCTTAATAAACCCCGCACCAACAAGACAGAAGTCAAGCGCCAGAGCACAGACCACACAGCGGTCAAACCATCATCTTGAACTTTGAAGTTGGTGTCTTGGAGATCGTCCTGGGGAATTGGGGATTGCGGGAACTTGTGGAAAAGCCTAGCTCGATATTTGCTAGCTAGCCGCTTTCCATGTGGTCCGTATGAAGACGTGGCGACTGCATTGCGGTGGGAAAAGGGGAAACAAAGAATCGCGAAGGTGAAAGCATAATAAATTGGCGCGGGGGCCGGGGGGGCGGCGGCAAATTGAACAAAGTGTCTGATTGCTCTGAGGCCACGTTATGTATTCCTAAAAATTGCGAGTTGTCAGTTGACGCCGCCACTGGCGTCGCAACGCAAAAAAAGATTGGTGGTTGAGATAGACGGTATGTGTACGGACTTCACGGAGCATGAATGCCATCATTGCCATGTGCTGTCTGGCCCCGGCCTGTTTCTCCGGAAGGTTCCTGAGCAAGGGAGGGGCCAGGCACATGTATACTATGTACATGTACATACATACCTCTACCAGGTATGTACCTATGTACTAAGCTGCGGAGACTACACAGATTACCTACGGAGTAGGTGTTGAAAGAAAGTCCAGGAAGAGAAAGCAAACAGCGATAATCAAGTACCTATCCCGACTCCCGCTATAGAGCTTTGAGATGTTCCCAAGAGATGAACTCTGCAGAATTCTACAACGGAATCCTGCGTCGCGGGATGCGGCATGATGGTTCCGGACGGAGGAGGTTGGAATGGAGACATGAGTTCTCGAATTGCATCCAGTCGGCGGTCCAGCCAGCAGCCACGTCTGGCCTCGTTGCGACGCTGCAAGGCAGGAAGTTGGAACTTTGTGCCCAACTTGCTGACTTGCCCCCTTCTCCCTTCTCCTGAAGTCCTGACTTGCAACATGGAGCTTTGCATTTGCATTGCGTGCTGCGGTTCCAGCGTGCTGCGTCACTGCGTGATGCTCTGCAGCCCCCTGAATCAATGTTGCTGCACAACTTCTCACACCCTCACGACTTCATCTCACGGCTTCACGGCTCACGACTCACGACTCACGGCTCACGGGGCTCGCAGCTCACCTTCCCTTGTTGATCCTTGACACATGTTCTTTGTCTGCGTAAAACAACCCACAGAGACGCATCCTGCAGGGTCTCGCATTGGCAGTCAGAGGGCCCCTGCGGCCAATCAGCAGCCTTGTGCTTCACGTCCCTGCGGTTGACAAGTCGGGCGCGTAGGTACACTGTACTCTCCAAAGCTTTCGTTGGGCCCGCCCCTTGCTCACGGCTAGTCCCGATTGGGCGTGGGCCGACACCGGCACTAAGCCCATTTGTGATGCCAAGGGCCCACCGGGAGTTCTCATCACGACCGCCACGCCCATGTCTCGCGTGAAATGGCGGCTATTCGTGCGGTGTGTGCAAAGTGCAGAGTTGTGCTTCTGCGGCGGCCTGGGAGCTGGAAGCTGTGTCTCTGGGGCGATTGAGCCGGCGTCGATTGAGAAGATGGGGACCGGGACGATTATCCAGTGATCCACTGTACAGGCGCTCAGGCGCACAGTGTACTGACAGGCGCCTGGTTCAGTGCAGACTGGTTGGTACATAGGTACGAAAACCGTGGCATGACCGCCGAAATGCAGCAGCCAGTCGCACCTGCTCTCCTTGCTCCGATAAATTTCAGCCGGGTCACTCAGGCACCTCCACGCACGCTCCCCAATTTTCCCTTTCCTCGACTTCCATCGACCAACACTTCTCAAGCCTTATTTCAATTCTTGTTCGCCCTTTCTTCCCATCATTGCTACTTCCTCATCGACTAATTGTGTGCCGGCCCAGGCCTCGTTGTCGATAAGTCGTGGCCGTATCGTACCGTAATTTTTTTCTTACTTCCGTTCAACGCGCGTGCTCCTTCTCCTTGGGCTCTCCTGTCCACTCTCTTGGTAAGTTCCTACTAGCCACCACCTGCTCTTCGCAATTCATCTGGCCGTCTTGCTCTGCCTCGATTGTTGCCTCTTGCTGCACGCATCATCATGTTGCGGCCTGGAACTCGGATACACCGAGCCTTCCTCCCTTCAGCCCGAATCGTCGAAATCGTTCCCGCCTTGTCTGTCGGCAAAGGCCCCCCTTTCCTTCTGACCTTGTTGGTGCGCCGACTGACCTTAGTGGACATTGCGCCTCTTCACAGATTTCATTTTGTTTAAAAGAACTTCGATCGATCGCTCTTTATATACATCAATATGGGTAAGATGATTCTTTCTTCTTTTGCCGATTCAGTACCCGCGAGACTGTGCCTGCATGCAAATTGGATCTATCCTATCGGGACGCAACTGCGATATTGGCCCCTCGACCCAGGATGGCAATTGGAAGACTCCGCCCTCGAATCTATAGCAACCGCCTTGTCACCCTCGCGCACCTCGACTGCAACTATCATAAGCCGGTCAAAAGAACATACCTTGAGCGACATTTACACTTTCTTGGATTCGCTTTCGGGACACGAAACGCCCCCCGCTTTTTTTGGTATCGACAGCCTTTTGTGTGAAATACCACGGTTCCATTATCGAATACGAAGCCTGCCATACTGAGAACGAGTTCAAAATGGCACCGCAAGTCAAGCCACGCAACCGGAGCAGCCAGCTGAGTATAGAAGGAGTTCAAATCACCTTGTCTCCTGATGTAGCTAAGGTTTCCGAGAGACCAAGTGGTGTTGCTGTCACGGAAGAAAAAGCTAGTCGGCGTATTTTGGCTCCGACCTCTGCAAGCAGTCCCACGGTGCCCCAAAATATTCGCAGCATGCTCGATGTGGATGATTCGCCTCAGTCGACCATGACGAAATCTCGCCCTCTACCAGAGTCATGTACCCCTTTCATCCAGGAGAAAGTTATCCATCGCGAATTCGAAGAACTTGAAATGAACTCAGCGACTCAGAGCAGCAGGAATGCCTCTGTAGACGCTACCGATTCAAGCGGGATCTCGAGTTCGCTACTCCCCTTGGCCCCGTACCGCGTCTCGCTACATCTGTTTTTAATAATATTTTACTTTTCTGCAACCAAATTGGCTGACCAAAGTCTTTTTAGCGTCCAACGGCTCAGATTCTCCCTCTGCTACTCCCGCTTCACCACCTGCCGGCAAGCCTGAATCCGTGGCCTCTGCTCAAGCTCATCATTCTGACCCTGCTCCAGCAGTCTCCTCCCCGGTCGCTCCCTCGTCCATTCAGGATGTCCGAAACATTGTACGACGCAAGCTCACCGGCTATGTCGGATTTGCCAACTTGCCTAACCAGTGGCACCGCAAGAGTGTCCGCAAAGGCTTTAACTTTAATGTAATGGTTGTTGGTGAGTAACGACGGGCTTATTCCTATTGCGTCATGCCTCCGCTTGGTTGAGATCCGCTGTTGCTAATGACTATTTAGGCGAGTCCGGCCTCGGCAAGTCTACTCTTGTCAACACACTCTTCAACACTTCTCTGTACCCCCCTAGAGAGCGCAAGGGTCCCAGTCACGACATCATACCCAAAACTGTCCAGATTCAGGCCATCAGCGCCGACATCGAGGAGGCTGGAGTCCGTCTTCGCTTGACGGTGGTCGACACACCGGGCTTCGGTGACTTTGTCAACAACGATGAGTCTTGGCGTCCCATTGTTGACGATATTGAGCGTCGATACGATGCATACCTTGACGCTGAGAACAAGGTCAACCGCATGAACATTGTCGACAACCGAATCCATGCGTGTGTCTTCTTTATCCAGCCCACAGGCCATTCCTTGAAGCCTCTCGACATCGAGGTGATGCGACGCCTTCACACCAAGGTCAACTTGATCCCCGTCATCGCCAAGTCTGACACTCTCACCGACGAGGAAATTGCCAGCTTCAAGGCTCGTGTAAGTATCTCGGGAATCAAATCCACAAAGTCGTATGTCAGTAGGCTAACAATAGTGATAGATTCTCGCCGACATCAAGCACCATGGTATCCAAATCTTCGAGGGACCTAGATACGAGCTGGATGACGAGGAGACCATTGCCGAGAACAACGAGATCATGTCCAAGGTCCCCTTCGCTGTTGTTGGTGCAACCAATGAGATCAAGACGGCTGACGGTCGCGGTGTTCGCGGACGTCAATACCCCTGGGGTCTCATTGAAGTTGACAATGAGGAGCACTGTGACTTTGTCAAACTTCGCCAGATGCTCATCCGAACCCATATGGAAGAACTCAAGGAACACACCAACAACACCTTGTATGAGAACTACCGTACCGATAAGCTCATTGCTATGGGCGTATCGCAAGACCCAAGCGTCTTCAAAGAGGTCAACCCTGCTGTCAAGCAAGAGGAGGAGCGTGCTCTGCACGAGCAGAAGCTGGCCAAGATGGAGGCTGAGATGAAGATGGTCTTCCAACAGAAGGTTGCTGAGAAGGAGAGCAAGCTCAAGCAGTCGGAAGAAGAGCTATACGCACGTCACAGAGAGATGAAGGAGCAACTTGATCGCCAGCGAGCAGAACTCGAAGACAAGAAGCAGCGCATCGAGAGCGGACGCCCGATAGAGAAAGAAGGCAAGCGCAAGGGCTTCTCGCTGCGTTAAGTCGTGCTGATTAGACATCCTTCCGAGTACCTTCAGCGACGCATGACTTCCGCAAACTCCTCTCTACGATCAATGTCTTGAGTTATTCACGACACGCCACACAAGAAATACACCAACAGCTCGACGCCTTTCCTTATGGACGCCCTTTTCCTTTTGATTTTTGTTTCCTTGTCGGACTCTCCCTTGTCACCATTTTTTTTGTTATTAATCTCACACTCTTCATTTAATCACTCTTGATCAAAAGTTGTCATCATCAAAGATGAGACCTGTCACAGAGCGCCGCCAAGAACAGTCTCTAGTCATGCGAAAGTCGGGAGATTGCAGACCTGAAACACAACAATATTACGAAAGAGAACTTAACACAGCATGATTGTGTGACAATGCAATCTGAACATGGTATCTGGAGCTTGTCTCTATCTCCTTTATTAAGATGGGAACCCGGTTTGCCTTGACTTACCGAACTTCCAATTCGAGGACCGTGGGCGGACCATAAGTCATTGTATCAGAAAAGGGGCACAAAATCAGGGACGGAAGTTCGTTCTTCGTCCATATCCAGTCGGGAAGACATCGACCTCGACCTGATCAACTCAATACACATGGGTGTTAATCTGCTCGGAAGATTGCTCGACAACGGATGTATCTTGGCTTTGTCCTTCCTGCTACCTCGTACGGATACCCCTTGTCATACCTGTTTGGAGCAATGGTTGCGGATTCGACTTGGACAGGAGCGGATGGATGACTTGACTGGCGGCACAGCAACTATTGTATTTTATAGCAGTGGTGATTTGGGCAGGATATGTTTTATTGCTGTTTCGATAGACAGAGCCCATTGTCTGGTCTCGTTTGTCATTTCCTAGCTTGCTTGATTTAAATGCTTTACACTTCATTCCAAGAGTACGTACTGTGCCTGGACATTTGAACGATGGTGAAAATGACAAGGCGAGTAAAGGAAGAGGAAACGATGACATCTGCCTTTCATGACGCGCAGCAAATCGGCCTGGTCTTTGAGCCATCAGCGAGTGATCTCTCTTGTCGTAGACAACGGAATGGTAATTAGTCACGGCAGCGTACTATTCTGGACTCCTGGCAATGACGGTTGTTAGTTCACTCGACCTTGCTGCTCGTCCACTTGTTGACTCAGTGTACACGCTCGCTGCTATGCTATGCATAGCTGCCAGGGTGAGGATGAAGATTGAAGATTGAGCCTAGTAAACAAGTCATATTCACATGCGTCATGATCATGGCTGCCAGTATATATGTATGTATGTATGTATGGTACAAAAAAGGATCAAGCGTCAATGTGCTTTGCATGATCATATGTCCTGTTCTCAATGCTTGCTCGTCCAATTCTCGGCCATGGCGGAATCTGAACGCCTTCTCTCCAGCGTCTCTCTGATGTCTGTCCAGCGCCGACCCGTAACGACTCGTAAATGAAAGTGTTTGAAACGCCTTGCTCTCCCCCACTCCCCTTCCCGCGCAATGTAACTCAAGAACCAGCCTCTTCGTTATCACAAGTCGTTTGGTTGCTCACTTCACCTCTTCCTAGCATTCTTCACCAAAAACGCACCCACGATCCCCGCCGCAAGACTCACGCCACTCAGAATAGCTACCCCCATGAGCCCTTCCTTGGCGACCTTGTCATCAATTAGCTGCCGCAGATCTGCGGCCTGCAAGTTGGCTGGCTCCTTGTCTAGCAGGAGGTCGTTGTAGCGACGGGCTTCGCCGTAGTTGCCGAGCTTATAGTTTCCGAGGGCGAGGTAGTAGAGGCATTCGCGGCGTCGTTCGGGGGAGAGACGGAATATGTCGGAGAGGAGGCGGACGCCGAGTTGTTGCTCGTTGCGGTTGTTGGATTTGACGAGGCCCTGGGTGTAAGGCGCGGTGGGTTAGCTTTGTAGTGGGAGCATACTTCTTTGCTTTAGGGGTTTTTCGGCACTAATGGAAGAGATGTATGATTTTGGCATAGGGGAGGGGCGGTGGATTTACCCATGCGTAGTTGAACTTGGTTTGTACGCCGACCATGTCGCCTTCTTTTTCGTATTGTGCTCGTAGGACTTGGAGCTCTGATGGGTTGAGGGGGCTGGTGTATTGTTAGGTACATGAACTGCCGCGTGTCTATATTCCTTTTTTCTTCTTATTCTAATTAATCTGGATATAGTGTTGGTTAAAACGGACCATTCTGCGTCCAGCGCATCTGTAAATCCTGTGTTAGTGGCTTTGCCTCGGCATGGGGATCTTAGAAGGCGCGTGTGGAACTACTCACAGGGTAGTTGGGTGACCATTTTTGGCGGCGAACAGCGTTAAGATATATTGCACGAAATCAAAACGAAAGGCTCGCAGACCTTTCCCTTTATACTTCTTTGTTTCTTCGAGTAGAGTTGTGGGAGTAGGTGGTGAATGTGGAAGTCGTCGAGGTTGGTTTCGCATCAAGCATGTAAATAGCTCTGGTTCCTGGAAGCTTGGACGGGTGGCAAGCAATGACGCTTCATTCACTTTCCGGCCGGTAAATTGCCGGGACTACTCCGTACTCCATAACGCTCGGGGCGATAAGATAGTTGTCCGTAGCAACGGTTAACGGATTTTGATTGGGTAGATGGCGATCGGAGCCTGCGGGAGCGGTTAAGTGCCCGAAGGGTGTGGGGGCGCTTTAGAGCCAAGGAAGCAAAAGAACGAGGACGCGACATGCGGTTTGGACAATAAATGCTCAACATCCGACGTTTGCCCCCGTCTTATGCTTGCCGTGTCACTACCAAACGACGACGATCAATACCTCGGTACTCATTTCTCAACGTCTCTGGCAATCTTTCTCATCTCCACGGCCACCTCAGAGCTCTGTCTTCACCAACAAGAACACACCAGAGCTGTGACGTCTCACGACGACAAACCTCAATCAAGATGTTGCTACAAGAAGATCCCGCGAAGGTGAGCTCTCTTCCCTTCCAAAAAACGACGCAGTTTTAAAGGGACTCTTTCGATCCTATGATCCTACTCCGCCTCCTTGTCTTTTGTCGTTGCTGACAAGAATAGCTCATCCACGACACAATGAATACCCTAAACATCCAAACCGACAAATTCGCCGTCTCACGCATCAACGAGGCCCTCTCCGCCCTCCAAGAAGCACGCGACCTCCGCATGCGCGAAGTCGAAACCAGTCTCAAGAAACTCTCCCGCCAACTCAACACACTCACCTCCCAGCACGCCGAGCTTACCGCCTCGGCCTCATCCTCAGACCACGCCTCCAAGATCGCCACGCTCGACACGCGCAAGTTCCGCACCGCAAAAGCCGCTAGTGATGCGGAGATGGAGGCAGAGCGACTCGCGCAGCAGGCGGCTGATTTGACGGCGCGGCTGCAGGAACTTGATATGCAGGGCGTGGAGGGGGATGCGGCAGCGCGGCGGCGAGACGTAGTCAATGACGAGATCTTGCTGCGACTCAAGGTGTATCGGAGTTTGGGGATCGATATCGAGAGGGATGGCAAGGATGGGGAATGGACGAGGGCGGTGGTGCGGAATGATGGGAAGGGGGATGTGCATGTGGTGAATATGGATAAGAAGTTTTCGAGGTACTTTTACGCGAATTACTTTTGGCAGACGTTGTGAGGGCGGTCGGTCTTTCTTATTGTCCTTTATACCCTTTTTCTTCGAGTTGTATTTTTCTCATTTCACCTTAGCATGCTGTTTGGATCACTTCAGGTCTTTTCTTTGGAGTTGATGGGGCGTTTTAGGAGAGAGATGGAGAGGAGAAGAGAATCGTGGTATGATGGGAGAACCAAGTGCTATAGTCTCTACGACATGAGCAGCAGGACGAGATTATGAAATTGAAAGCCTTTTACGGAGATTTGCATAAGCGCGTTATGGGAACTCGTGACAAGCCGCAATGCAATATATACACGGCAGCAGACTCTAGACAATACATATCATCTACGCAATCACCCCAGCCTAGCCAAGCCCAGAAAACGCAAAGACCCTTACGCCATTACTGAGGACCTACCTTCACGGTCCTCGCTCGACATATGCACTCCCGAAATCCTCCTTGGATGTAGAAACGCCAACCGCTCCCTAGAGCCCGTTTTAAATCAACCCTTTTAAAACCCCATTACCTTCATGTCCTCCCTCCCTGAAAGCTGACCCCGATCATCTCTACTGAAAAACAAACACAACACCACTCCGATCTACACTCACACTCATCACATACGGATACTCCAACACCACAACATCCAGCACCGCATCCAAATGCGACTGTAACAACTGCTGCTGTTCCACCGAAATCACCGTCGAACGAGGCGGCCTTCCTCCCCCTCCCCCAGAGGCCTTACTATTCCCCCTCGACGACGACGATGCCTTCGCAGCCGTCTCACCCGCACCCCTAGTCGGTTGTGCCTGTTCCACATTCACCGTCAACGCAGAAGTAGCCTCCACAACACGATACATCGGCTGCTGCTCCCCCCACGCCAACCCACTAAACACACACGAGTTCTCTATACGCGTCATGTCCCAGAAACGAAGCTTCTTATCCGAACCCCCCGTCACGATGAACGCATGGCGCAGGTCCCTCCCATCGTGGGATGTGCTCCCCGTTCCCGCAATCATGGCCCGCACGCCCCGATCGGCGTGGTTATTTGCCTGCGAACTCTCAAGATTGGTCGCGAAGCGGCCTAGCATGCTATCTGGTTCATCTTCGTCAACGTCCCACGCGGTGTACGTCTTCGGTGGTGGCTGTTGTTGCTGTTGTTGCTGTTGTTGTGCGTCTTTGCTGTTCCCAGCACCAGCACCAGTACCAGAAATGCGGTAAATCTCTCGACATGTCGTCTTTTCCAAGTCCCAGACCGTGACCTCCCCATGGCCAGTCCCCCCCGCGATGCAAACCCATTTCCCGCGACCCTTGGTAGGATGGATCCCCATGCGGTATATGGCGCCCTTGCCCGGCACGCCCCATCCCCGAAGACGCATCCTGAAGCGCAGATCCCACAGGTCCACCACCCCATGCGTAGTCCCTACACAGAGCCAATTCCGTTTACGGTCTATGCAGAAACACGTCGGCGCGCCGTGATGGATCGGATTCTCCAGCGTGAACAGCCTCGTCATGGTCCTTAATTCGATGCCCAGAATCCGGGATCGATTCGTGGCCAGGACGAGCACCGAGTGGGAATCTTGCCGGAAGTGCTCGCACCAGACGGCGAATTCGCCCACGGGGAGCTGATAGTCCCGCACGAGACGCAGTTTGCCGTATCCTGTGATGGCGCCGCTGGTGGGTGGGGAAGAATGGGTGTCGACCTTGACGATGTGCACGCTTCCGTCGCTGGCACAGCTCACGAAGCAATGTGAGTTTTCTACAAAGCATAATGCGAGGACGTGTGCGCCGTCGGCGTGTCGGTGTGTTTGGCGAGACCGGTGGCTTATGTTGCGCTCGAGGCGTGCGGTGTCCCATACGCGGACGCAGCTGTCGTGCCCGCCCGTGATGAAGAAAAGATGGTCTGGTGATGCGACGACTCGGTTGATTGGTCCTTTGTGCTCTCCAAAGGTGGCGACTAGATGGCCTTCTGGTCTCCAGGGCTCGTCGTCCTCCGGGGGCTGTGCACCGGCGACAGCGCGGGCCCGGCTTCGGGATATGGATGGGACCATGGGGCCAAACTCCAGGACGTCTCGTGGGAAATTGTCAATGTACATCTGATCCAACATTCGCTGGATTGTAGGATCCGTCCCTTCGTAGCTATGTCTTGCCTGGCGGGGAGCGGGCGGGCTGCTGCTGCGTCCTTTGGCGCCGGCTGGTGAAGAGGATGTTGGTAGACCCTGTGAGAATGGCCCTTCTACTTCACCAAAGGCATTCGTGTCGCTCGTGCCAGTCTCCGCCATGGATTTGTTACCGTCTTTGCTGTCAAGGAGGCTCAGAGCACTTGGCTGGTGACGCATCGTTCTCTTGCTGGTTGCATACAGCCCGTCTTCTCTCGTGCCGCTCCCGCTTCCCGCGGCTTTACCGTCAGATGGCTCTCTCCTCGAGTGTTGTGAGCTTGCGCGCGTAGATCCCGCAGGGGACAGGAGGCGGTTTCGCGTTGCGGATGGTCCATGGCCGGCGCTCTGTATACGTTGTGCCTGGCCACTAAGAGCCGCTTTCCTTCTTTTGCTAATCGTATCGTCTATTGTCATGGAGGCATCCAGCAGAGCATCCGCAATGGTATACGGCCCCGCCGGCGACTCAAGGTCAGGCCGCACGTTCGTATCACGAAGGGGCGCATCATTGAAAAAGACAGTTTGTGGGGTGACTCCAAGCTCCTTTAGTGAAACCATCCCTGTTTCGGAATGGGGACTCTTCAGCTCTCCCATTGCTGCAGGACTATTCCTGGCCTTGCTCAGTCGCCAGATGAATTCTCGAAGACTCAACAGCTTCACATCGTCCTCTGCTTTGAGCCCCAAATTTCGCAGCTTGGCGAGCCATTTCTCGTCCTGGTCGTTCCGGACAATCTTACTCATCGAATTGGCCTTCAAGTCCTTGGACGAGCGTGCACTAAAGGACCCCAACGCCGAAGTGCGCATCGTTTGCAACGGCTTCCAGAAGCCACCCCCATCAGTCTGCTCAGCCCACGTGACGGCTTGCTCAAACACAGCTCTCGTCAGAGGCTTCTTCCACGAGTCGAGCAAGCTCGGCTCATCAAGCTCCGCCACCGTCGTGATTTTCAGATACGGCGTGATGAGCGGGACAAGTATGCACCGCACATCAGCAATATCGAGAAACTTGGATGCCTGTGCGATGAACTCGGTGGCTGCCTCCCGGATCCAGATGTTGGGATGCATCGTAAACCGTCCAACAAGGTCCGCAAGCTCCCAGATCCGAGATCTAGAAAGTAGTCCGAGACCTGCGAGGTGAGCCAGTGAATGCAGGACCGCCTGAACCACGGTTTCTTCGCCATCAGCCAGTGCTTGCAGCATCAGAGGCAGCATGAACTCCTCCAGAGTCGTGCTGCCGAGGAAGGTGGCTATACCGACAATGGAATCGAAAAAGGCGCACTTGAGCGTCCAGTCACGGTCGTTCAGGTACGTGTTGAGGTGTGTCAGGAGTATATCGTTTGCGTGCTCCTGAAAAAACATGCAGAGTTCCGGTACTGAGGCCAAGAATGCTCTGCGAACGTAAACGTCCGAATCCTCCACCAGCTGCTTCGTATGACTCTCCAGCACCTCAAACAGCTCGCGCCCCGCATTATCGAATACGCTTTCAAAGTTGGCTTCGGCTTCGGCGCCGGGCTCGATTTCCGGATCTGCGATTGGTAATGATCCATCCGCTCGCAAGCTCGAGGCAATGGACAGAAATCTCTGCGCCGTCGAGGCAAGGCTGCCGATGCAGGACGCATACGTGGCTCTGATCATGGAGCTTGCCACGTGCGACCGAGATCCCAAGGCAATTTCTAGCCGCGGCAGGACATACTCCACAAGTAGGTGAGAGTTGATGGGAGTTGGCAAGCGGACCATTTGCAGAAGCTGGGTGATTGTGCGGATAGCAGCAACAATCACAACGTCGGCCTCTTCTCTTCTCAGCAGCGTCATGAGATAGGGAAGCACTCGATCGAGTTTGGCTTCATCAGTAAGTCGCTCCGCAAACGCCAAGAGCACATCGCAGGCTCGCACCCGGGAGGAGGCCCTAGCTGTAGTGCGCATAGAAGACACGATGAGGGTCAGGAAAATCAGAGTGCCGTCATCCTCGGGTGGTTCTAGATCGGCCGAAACGACGTGTTCGTGATTCGGGATACTCAGTCGCACGGGAAAGTGAGCCAACACCAATCGGCCCATAGACGGCGGCGCTTGTTGGAATGCCCGCTTCCCTGGCTGGTAGCCCAGAAAGTACGAGATCTTGTCAAAGTCGTAAAACACACGATCTATCCTATCGTCGGATTCGCCCATGTTTCTTTGGCTGCCCGACATGGGGTTGTTGCCCGAAGACGGATCAGTGATGAGATCCATGTACTGGTGCAAAAAGTTGTAAAAATACGTTGGAAAGATCTTCTTTTTACCAAATTCGAGATATTGGTCTGCAGAGTATCGCTTCTCCGGGTCCAGCTGAATCATGTGTGCAATCATATCCCGAACACCCTTGTCCGAAATGACACTCAAATGCGTAACCACAGGGTCATACTCTCCCCGTTTATACTTGTACAGCTGGGCGAGGCTGAAGATTTCAGACTCCAAAAACATTTGCGCAATGACGCATCCAGCACTGAATATATCCATAGCCCACGTCATCTTGGCTTTCGGCCGTGGTTCCTCGCCCGAGGCGTAGAAACGCTCCGGTGCAATGTAACATGTTCGACGACCCGAGGTGTCGAAAAAGTAAGAGAAATCGCCGGGATTATCGTCTGGGAGCAAGATGGGTTTATACGCCGACGAGAAATCCGTCAGGTACAGCCAATTCCACGACGTGACCAATACATTTTGCGCCTTAATATCACCATGGTAAACGTCCCGGGAGTGGCAGTCACGCAGCGCGCAGAGCAGTTGAAACGCAAGCCATTTCTTTTCAATATCTTCGAGAAACGGCCGTGTGCTAAGCCGATCGTAAAGTGAACTATATTGGAATTGTCGGACAAGGTACCCGTTGGTCTCGGTTTCGATAATGCGCTGAAAGGGCAGAGCGTTGGGCACGTCTGCCAAAAGCTTTCGTTCCTCTATAGTACGCGATAACAAGCATCAGCATAATGGCCCATGCAATACGTGATATAGACCGGGAAAAACAGAGGACTCAAGGCGCCCACTCAACTCAGCAGCTTCTTCTTGTACTCGTCAAGATTGGCTTCTGCGTAGGGCTTCAACAGCACCTTGACCAAAACAACGCCATGTTCGTGCCGTCCACGAATGCTCTTCATGAACCGCGCATTGCCGATGCTGCGTTCATACTGGATATCCTGCAGCTGCACAATATCGATGCCTGCCGAGCCTGCTGAAGGCGTTGCTAACGAGAAGCCTTGGCCCATATCTGCTGCGGCTTCGGCTGTTGCTATGGCCGGCCTGTCGATGAGCCTGTCGATGATGCGCGTGCCACGGTGGGAGTGGGCTCTACACTATCTTGGTATGGGATCGCTCGTCATTTTTCACACCTCGAGCGCGGATTGCGCAGTGTTGATGATCGATAGAATGGGTGACACTAGGCAAGATGCACTGCTCAAGGCGAAACGGTGGTGGCGTTGAACGGTAAACACGGATGTCTTGTGGAAGAGCGACGTGAGGCATGTCATCAGTCATCACAGGGACAAGGAGGTACCTTTCTTGGAGGCTGCGTCTCCCGCCGCCCCCACATCAAGTATTGCTTGAACTTCTCTTCACCAGCATGACTTCCGCGATTACGCGCCTCAACATTTTCAGCTTTTGTCACTTAAATCTTCATTTGCTAGGGTATCCACTATGTATGCAACAATAAACGAAAAGCAACAAGTCCCAAAGAAATCCCAAGTCTGGCTACCCCTTACAAAGAATGTGAACCGCAATTCAAGCCTTCCTCGAATTGCCATGTACTCCGTATTGCACTCCGAGACGAGAGCAAAGCTCCCCTCCGTATCACCAAATGAACCTTATGCCATCAACATTGCTTCGATGGTGAATGAGAGGTTATGAATCTGTTTCCGCTCAATATGAGCATGAGTTTATTTTTCTTGGCGTTCCGTTTGCCACCATGATATGGCTTTCTGCACCTTGACGGCTTCCCTGGTTCAAACTGCACCACTTCGCATCAATCTGGTGGAACGATATTGGAGCGGAGGTTTGAACTCGCCCATTTGCTCGTCCACGTTAGGGTCTATCTCAAGCATGGCTGAGGCCTCGGTGTCGAGCGGTGCAATGTCGGCTGAAAACCGTTGGTCCGCTTCAGTCACTGACCCTTCTTTTCGCTCAGCCGTCGCATCTCGCCTCACGCTGATGGAGCGGCGCATACGTGCTTTCCCTGCGTGCCCAGTCTCTCTGATAAGCTCGGGAGTCTCGCGCTGGACGCGCTCCAGTTCTTCTTTTGATTCCTGCAGTACTTTGACTAGCCGGGCCTGGATCTTTCTGATCTCGTCGTAGCAATCTGCATGCCTCAGGAATTGATGGGCGCTATGTTCACAGGTGCTCTGCACGAACTCAAGGCTCTTGTCAAGAGAATCATAGACGTCTACGGGCTCGTCCGACTGTCCTGGTTGTCTCGCTTCTACAGACGCCTGGTCCTGAGAGACAGGCTCTGGTCGGGACGGAGTTATATATTTAAGAGACGGAAGTGCGTCCTCGCCGGGTCGTTCAATATCGGATCGTGTCGCCTCATTGGCGACCTCCAGCTCGGCCATGCGCTTGATTTGAGCCACCTTGGCAGCCATCTTGGCTTTGCGCATGAGGTTTCTGCTCGATGACACAAACCTGACCAGGTCATCAAAGAATCTCTGTACGTAGCTGTCGTAGTACACAATAATCATGCTGCGAGTGCGACGTGCAGCATCAACATTGTCTGCGGTCATGACGGAACTGGGCCTACACTTCTTCTTTGCTTGAGCCAAAGCGCAGTTGTTGGAAGCTGCAGGATCGCGGGCTTGTTGATGCAAAGCTGCTTGGCCATCGCTGCCAAGAGCCGGTGGAGATACTGGTCTGTGGGCTTCTTTGGAGCGCGCAGACGGTGTCCGAGGCGGTACAGGCCGTTTAGGGCGATGCTGGCTCAAGTTTGAGGTAGTTTCGGGATCGCAGTGTATCGGAGAGTGTATCGGGCCTTCGTTGTTGGGCTTGAGTGACTCTGACGAGCCTTTGTTGCGTAGAGACGGAAGGGAGGTAGCAGGCTGGACAGCGGAGCCAGCCAAAGCCGCCAGCTCAGCCTGCCTGTGCTGGATTTGCCCATTAAGGCCGTCCAGGCGCCGCTGCCAGTCAGGGATGTTGTCGGCCAGATTGCGGAGGGCGTCCATGGCCATGATCCGAACGTTGGTTTAGCAGAGCAAGGTTGTTAAAAGGCGGAATCACCAGCCGGGCGGCGTCAGGCGTCCAAGGCCCAACGCTTCCGGGTGAAGGCAGTCAAGACCTGGACAGACGGGAGAAGACGGCGGCCAGTCTTGCGTCGCGGGAAAGAAACTTATCCGGGCAAAATGTACAGAGTATGGCAGCTTGTATCGAGGCGAGGTCTGGCTGCCGAGCACTGATGACGAGGCGGGTCGGGAGGCGAAGGGCGGAATCGAGCGGCCTACGATGGTCGTGCTATAAGGCGGGTCCGGTTCCTCCAGCGAGCATCGTCGCCATTAATGTCACCATTGAAGTAGCTGGGTAGGGGAGAAGCAGCCGATGGGCAGACGGCGGGAAACGACTGGCCGAGGTTGGTACACGATTGGATGAGGTTGGTAAATCGCTGAATGAGGTTGGATATGAGGTTGGAGGAGGTCGTGAGCCGGCCCGTTGGACCTTGTCTCCAATGTCCATGCGTGGTGTGGGTGGGTGGAGGTCCGAGGAAGGGCCACAGAAACGGCCAGAGACGGGTCAGAGACAGAGACAGAGACGGAGAAAGAGAGAGAAAGAGAGAGAGACAGACAGAGACAGAGAGAGAGACGCCCGAGACTCGAGAGACACAACTTACAAGGGAGAGGAGAGAGGCGCGGACTCGGAGTCGCAGTCTCGCAGACAGGCGCAACGTGAGCGGCCGAGAGAGCTGCTTTCTGTCTTGGCTTTTGGGTAACTGCGTGCACGGACCTGAGTTCTCCGTCTTCGTCTTCGTCTTTCGTCTTTTTGTCTTTTTGTCTTTTCGTCTTTTCGTCTTGGACTGCATTTGGACTGCATTTGCTCCGTTTCCCCCTCAACTTGGCTCGTTCCTCCGGCCGTCCATGTCGCCTCTGCTCATCAGCCCGCCACCGTGCTGAGACGGCGAGAATCGATTCGTCCATTGCTTTTCTCACTCAAGCGTTCTCTCTCTGGAGTCTGCCAGGGTTCCCCACTTCCTGCTCGTCGTGTGAGCGCTGAGCCGGCGAAAACGGCGTGTTCCATGTCGACTTGGAGATGTACGGCGCCCGCACCGCATGCCGAACATGTGCATATCAGCACACTCATCGTCGGCTTGCATCTACCCGACGTGGACGCCGGTTGACTCGTCACTTTCGGATACAAGAACATTGGATCCCCAGGATGCGCCGGAACCATCCGGTAGCTGTCTGAAGTGGCAGGATAACAAACCGTCCTGTCTATACCCGGTCTTGAGTACTACTTCCGATGCGACGCGCATCGGTTCACCTCGGTTCATTTCCATCTCATAAAAAGACCAGCGACACTTCTCTGTATGATGAGCCGCGGAGGAGGGCGCGTTGCCAGCATCATGCCAGATATCGAGGCCTGCGATGTGTACAGTGCGGCTTCCGCACATGCTCCATCTCACACCAATAACCTGCATTGCATCTCACACGACGGCAACGATTCAATGTGCGACGGACCACGGTCCATCGGACTTACCTGGTATGTACTCCACCATACGTGTTACACACACTGGGAATACATACACTGTTGTGCAAAGGCACCTAAAGCGGGATGAGATGATGACCTCGCAAAGCCCGAGAGGCTAGCAGGGGTCGATTTCTAGGCAGTCGTGCAAAAAGCATCGCAGGTATCGCAGCGCGCAGGCGATGCAGCCAGACGATGCGGCCAGGCGTTGCAGGAGGGCGTTGCAGGAGTTACGGGAGCCACGGGAGCCACGGGAGCCACGGGAGCTGCGGGAGCTGCGGGAGGGACGGATGCTTGCCATCTTTGCCTCAAGACTTGTTCTACGAATATGTATAGGAACAGCGGAAGTTTTAGGTATGTATGTATCATGCCCATTTAATCAATGAATGAGTCCTCTGGGACTGCCGTGCAGCAGTCGGATGACAATATCCTTGGTGCAGTAGGTATCATGTTCTCTGCCAACAAAGGGCTCGAATGCCGTATGTACCGTTACTGGTAGTATCATACAGCATTAGTGTCACAGACTCACAGTGTGTATAGTATGCAGTCAATTTATAGAAGTTATTTATGCAGTAGCGTTCACTCGTTATAACATGACAGTCTGAATGTACCTGCCGGTACATAGGTACCCTATCTAGTACCCCTGACGGAGACTGCCCTGACCAATGAAAACGGGCGGTTGACTGACGGGTGGGTCCACGATGGCACGTTCGACGCACATGATGAAGAGTTTGTCCATCTCCTGTTCCCGCTACTCCAATCTCGCACTTCTCCAGTTCTCCAACTTCTCCAAGTCAAGACGGAGAATTGCCCGCCTATTATTATCCCGCCCCAACAAATTTCCTTGGCTTCCCATCTCAGCTTGTAGCCGATAGCCTATGGCGTGCGATTTTGTCTTCGGCAATAATCTGTCTCGGGCCATGCAGGCTGGATGGAGTGCATCTGAACAACAGCCCCTGGCCCTCAACATCCACCACCGTCGACAACGTCACGCAGAATGTTCATTCAAATTCACCTCCCCTTCCTTTAGCTCACAAGCCGCAGTTCGAAGAGCTTTAATCGCCGGCGCATGTCCGACGGGTGTTGTTATGGCGGGAGCTTAACGTAGTCTGCGTTGGAACCCTAAGATCTTGACAGCAACCTGCGACGTGCGACCAGATGACCCCAGCAAGGGGGAATTATGCGTCATTATTTTGTTTTTTGGGGGCTGATTTTGCATTCTTTCGAAGGCGAATACCGTCCATGATATTCCAGCGTTCATACTCACGACTCACAAGTTGGACAGCGACCCGTGATGGAAGAACCGCTGATGGGCATCCTCCCTGCGCGCCCGTCTTCGCGTAAAATTACCTTGCTCAACCTTGCTCGCTGTCAATACCTAATTAAATGCCGAATGATTCAGGTAAGTCGCCCGACCGCCGGTAAACCCATCAGCCTGTCACAAACAAGCCTCTTCGGTGCGGCACCACAGCACACGCTACCGTCGCAACGATCAAATGATCTTCGACTCAAGGATTGCATGTTTTTGAGAAGGTTCTTTTGAGAAATGGCTCGCTTTTTTTCTCCCTTTTCCCACCCAAGCTCCTGTCGTCTATTGAACCCCTCAGCATGTATGATGTGTATCTCCCCACGACCTTGTTTGACCTTGTCGAATTTTCCATTCGACATTTGACACAGGCTCTATCTTTCATTATGTACAACAATGGACGACGCGCGCCCCCCACGGTGGCTTTTCTTATCTGGATCAGATAAATATGTATACTGTAAGTCGCTTATGAGAATCATCCCGGAAAGGAAACAACCCCCCGAAGCTTTGCCCGCCAATTCGGGAAAATACCAGACGTATCACCTGCGACCGCATCTTCCAGAATTGATTAAAACCTGAACCTCTGGTCCTGACAATATCCCTTCCCTTCTGACGTCGGCTCGACCTTTTGACGCGTATGTCTTGACTTCGTGTTAAATCATTCAAGTCTATTCCGCCAGTGAAGCTGAATCATTCAAGCTCATTCCGCCAGTGAAGCGCCGAGAATCCCACAGCTGTGCATACAATCCCTCACCATGTCAACCTCTTAATAAAAGACATCAAGGTTCCCGAGTCATCGCCTTCGGCTTAGCCAAAATATCCCGTTCTCGGCCGCGCCTTCTTGTCCTCCAAGGGTCACCGGTCCATGCAATGCCATGCATATTAAAACCAGTAGGGATGAAGGGGGAAAATAAGAACCCCCCGGCCTATTATCCAACGCATGATATGGAGTGGCTTTCAAGGTCCTTCAATATACGGAGTCTTCTTTTATACGGTATACGCAACAGCGTTTCCCTCCTTCTTTGCTTGCACTTTCCCTTTGTCCAACGAAAGAAAGAGGAAAAGCCCAGGCGTTTATTTTATCCAATGGCATACATACGCATAAACTTCCGGTGGGGCCGATGACCGTTTCTTCACCGCAAAGGCAAGCAACGAACCTAAGGTAATAGGTATAAGAGACAACGACCCCAGATCACCGATTTTGTGCTATGAGTCCATATTTGGGTAAGCTGACCCCCCCCCTTGTCAAAAGGCCACGCGTTGCCGACGAACTGGGTTCCGGGGAGCTTTGCTTGCAAACCCTTTTGAGGAGATTACCGGAACCGCGATGGCCCTTAACCCTGTGGGTTCCTTTTACCGCATGCGTATGGCAATCGAACCAAGATCGGGTGCCAACGGAGACCTCATATGTGTGTGTGTTATTGTCCAGGTTTTTTTGTTTTACGGGCAAGATTCGTGTGAAGAAGTTGCCTAAAAGTATCCCAGGCAAGGATTGGTCCAAAGTGTTCTAACCTCTTTGTGCAGGTGTAGGCGCGTTTCTTCCTTGTTCATACACCTTGGAATACGTTGAGAGTGCGCGTCCGACTTCAACGGTAAGTACGGAGTATATATGATCAGTAATCGACCGGTTCACGTGAAATTGGGTGTAATACCCGATCGTCTCTTACACCATATACTCGTACATACTCTGCACGAGACAAAGGAGCGACTCTTTCCTGTTCAAGCCGTCGACAAGCGTCTACGTCTAATTGCTTGTCTCCCCTTCTCATCAGCATCCATCACCTACCTCCCCTTCTCATTATATTCACAGCAATCACCCTACCAAATCTACAGCGCATATACCGAATATCCCGTCTAATCACAGCATCCCGCGGGCCACTATCCTCGCTCTCATTTCCCTTTGTTTCCTTTCGCAGTACGAATTCCACTTCTTGGTCGTCATCCTCGGTGACACCTGAGACCAAAGACCCGGCTTGCCCTGTTCCAAATATCACAGAAAGGCTAAAGCCGATCTCCAGACCTTCTCTCGGGTCTCTGCTCCGTACTCAGCAACCCAAAAAGAATCCACACCCCGTTCATATGTACATACAACATGAACATTCGCGTCGGTTCTGTCGGCCCGGGCAACTTCTCCCCCCCTGACCTCAACCCCAACTTTGCCACGTTTTTCATTTAATTAAACCGCATTTAAACTCATTCTTGAATCTTGTCTCCACAAACGGGGCCTTCATACCCTAGAAGGTACCTAGGTAGATGCCTACCTTAACCCCCCCGTCCTTTCCGAACGCACCCCCCCCCCCCCCAATCCTGCCCAGTGCCAAAGCATACATGATACCGTAGTCTTAGATTCTTACTTACATACATCTACGTACATACAATGTCTTAACTTGAAAACACTTTTATAAAAACAACCCGGGAAACCCCGGGTCTTCTTTCGCTGCATATTATGATTTTGAGCGGGATGGTAATAACATGCTTTCCTATGATACAGGAAAACGACCCACATTCATGATTCCAGTCGGGGAATTTCTTTTTATATAGAGCAAAGGCGTAATCCAAAGCATGTGTGTTTATATTCTTCGGGATTTGGGGATGAGATCATGAGATGGGGATTGGGAATTGGGGATGAGGATTGAGGGGGACTCGGGAGGAGGAGACGATGAAACCTCGTTGGGAAACACAGACCTCAGCTGCAGCAAGGTTCTACATCCATGCCGTATGTTCTTCTTTCCACGAACATGGCGTCAGAATCTATACCACCTTTTTTCTTATCTCGAGATGAGATGAGGAGAGGAGGAGATGCATCGGAATGTGTTCAAATGCGGTTTGTGGACTCTCGCTTCCGGATAGGCTGGAATAGAATGAATTGCAGGTGCAATGCGGGGGATATGACCAAGCGGGAACTATCATGGAGGATACATGAACATTGAGTACTACCTAGTACTGTCTTTGGTATCTGAGAGTCTAGAGATGAAGCGTTCAGGCTGCGTTCTACACATGTCAAGTTTCAACTTGGCGGTAATGGAATCAACGACATGTCTACTTTGAAAGAAGAATGGCATTTATGGCACGCACGCACGCACGGATGGAATCATGGATGGGCGGAATGTCATTTCTTGACATTTAAACGAAGAAAGGTTATTGAGGTTGTCAACTTGTCATTATGTCATATGAAAGGATTCACCCAAGCTTGGAATCTCTTTGAAATATCTTTTCATCGTATACATAGTTTCTTTATGGGTATGTGAAGAGACCCCGAAAAGGAAGAAGACAAAGTAATGAAGCCTTGAATTTCAAATCTCTAGACTCTTGAGACTTGATCAATGATTTGTGTCGCGTGTTGTGTGTCCACTGTCGGTTCGTTGCTTCAGAAATTCAGCCGGAACTACCCTTATGGCCATAGCTCAGTTTCCTTCCACGACTCCCCTTCAAGTGTATACTTCCAGCGGCGCCCCCCCTCAGCAGCAGCCAGATCGACTCTGTCCACCTCTTCCGGCACAATGACCAGAACCCTAAAATTCTGTCTTGCAACTTCGTCCTGCACGTCTTCAACCTTTTGTCCCAGACATAGTCCCTGCTCTGGCTTCTCACTTATAGGTGTACCGGGAGGAGGATTCCGAAACGTGCCTCTCATAGACGGGCTAACATTGCCGAAGTGAGCGGTCAGCTCGCGGGACCAGCTCCAGGGGGCTTCGGTTCCTGCCTCGGCATTGTGAAGTTTGCGCATGTACGGCAGGAGAGACTCCCTCACAGAAATCGCATGATCCGAATCAATATCGGGGCCGATCATGTACACATGGCCGCGAAGACGCCACTGGGTGTTGGACTCGGCGGCCCAGAAGACGGCTTCGATGGGGCCACCTTTGGCGGAGAGGGAGGAGGAGCCAGCTGGGGTGGAGGCCGAGAACATTTCAGATACTTTGTGCATGCGAGCATCGGTGGTGATGGTCGGGAGATCGCTTTCATAGCACGCGGCATTGAGAGTTGCTGGGTTCTTGCTGTTGGGGACGAGGGAAGCCCACATGCCGCGGTAGACAACGGTGCGGGCTCTTGGAAAAAATTTCGACGGCGAGACCTGGTAAACCGAGCTGAGCGTGAAATTTGGCGGTTTCATCGACTCCATGTCCGACTTGAAGGCTTCTCGCCACGGAGCTGCTGCCACAGTCATGTCGCTGGTGATTGTGGTGGTATTGGTGGCTCTCGAGGATATCTTGCGCTGAAACTGCTGGCTCAAACGTTCAATCCTTGCGCCCGTCACGCTTCTTACATATATGACCATCAGCAAGCCTGGCCTTGATGTGTGCCGCAAAAGTAGGCAATTGCAGTTTGGTGACTTGAATTTGGAGCTTGTCGATCTGACCGGTCACTGTCCGGGACCCCCACATTTGCTCCAAAGACGTGGAGTCGTCGACCATGTATGATTCATGACGTGTCGGGAGAGAGGGAGAGTACGGCAGAGACTTGTCCTTGTACAATTCCCTGTTGACTTTTATCAGGGAAAGGGTGGAAGGCGCCGTCACTGTCCTCAGAGCTTCATCAGCCTTGTCTTGAACGATCTCAAAGCGGTATGTCTTTTACTCCATATCAGGGCCTACCCTACGTCGGACGAGCGAGACAAATCTACCAGACTGACAGACAGAGTTGTATGTACATACATATGTACATACTCAAAAAAAATCACTGCAGCACCTGAGATGTCATCAGTAGACAGCGTGACTCACATCTTGACTCAGCTCACTCAGACAACTCGGTAGACAGCTCATTAGCTCAGACAGCTTCAAGGGTTGATGAAGGAGATTCTTCATCCCGTCACAAGATGATCAGCTGAGCATCCTGTGTGAGGTTAGGTGCAAAGCACTCGGTTGTCCGATTGTTGCTCAGTGCTGGCGTATTGGGGCAGTTCACGACGCCGTCATGTAGATATAGTCGTAGGCAGGTCTTTCTTAAGAGCGGACAGGTCGCGTGACAAGCGGTTTGCAGAGCAAACATTATGAGTCGGGGGCCCCAGATTCAATGGTTGGTGGTATGTAAAGCAGAAGCCAACTGGGACCAAGGAGAAGCTGCATGTAGTCCACCGCAGTTGCATGTCATGCAGGGGGCCAGCTGTTCCCCCAATGAACACTCTTGATGATGAGGCGCCAAGATGAAGCGTGCCAAGACCAAGAAGAAAAAAAATCTTTTTTCAACGAGGCCTCTCGCGAACACCACGGTGGCATCTAATGTAGCGCCAAACCCTCTATTCGCACAACTTACAAGTCACAAGTTCCACACAACTACAAACATACTCCATAGATGATAGGTACCTGATACAGTAGTGTGCTGCGTTGCTCTGGCCGTATCCACCTGCGTAAGGACCATGGGGAGGTTTCTAAAGAATGCGACTATTTCCGATGGTGGGGGGAAGACATGATGATGTACATATGTAGCAGTGGTTGCCACAGATCACACGAGGTAGACATGATGTAAATGCAGAGTAACATACAAATGTAAAATCATGTTTGAGTTGGTGGGTTGACCATTTCAGGCACTGATCCTCCAAACAAGCACAGATACGTGCCATTCTCAGTTCCTACATATCTACTCATCGTTACGCGTCGGAGTGTTTCCGAATGTTTCGTACGTTTCGAATGTTGACAGCCTGGACAGATAGGACAGATCAAATGTCTGTTTGTATTCGTTCGGAGTAGAAGATGAGGCTGGTATGCACTATGCAGCCTGGCAGGCTGGATATAACAAGGATTCATAACGCCAAGCTAAATGTCATGTCCGCGAGATAGATAGGGTGGCGGATATCTCCGGTACGGGGGGGGGGGAGGGGTTCGGTTTCTAGCGCGGGTGTGGTCAGAATGACTGACACAGTGACCACTTCACAACGAGTCTGTACCACGAGTCCACGACTCTGTGTGCGAGGCAGGATTCGAGCGGGCATTGCCGTGTGACATGCCTTATGACATGTTGTTAAAGTTGTTTGCTGAAACAGGCCTTGGGGCAAGAGATTTCGGGATATGGCTCTGGAGTCGCAGTGCTTCCCCAAGCTTACGCCTCAGTGCTCACGGGTGATCGCGCTGAAGAAGAACCCTGGAATGCTGGAATCCTGGAAGCATGGCACATGGCGGCAGAGTCGTGGACGGATTAAGCGCCGTGCTGGGATATCGAACCTGGCGACTTGGTTTCAACTGGCAAAGGATCAATCGTCAAGCATTCGGCATTGGTCAAGCATTATTTATTAGCGCATAGAGAGGCCCGGGGCTGGAGGGGAACGGGGGAGAGCCTCAGAGAGGGTCCAGACTCCAGGCCCAGGAACGTGGGCAGGTGCGGGGAGCCACACCTGCCTCATCTGCAGTTGCCCAGGATGCCGCTCCTTCCTGTTCTGCGCCCGCTCGGGAAGAGGCCGTACAAGGACGAATCGACGGACAATATGTATCCAGGGGGATGGGAGGGGTGATGAGAAAGGGAGACGGCGAGCGACAGAGGAAGAGACAAGAGGCACACACGCATACACGCAGAGAGAGAGCCGCGCAGGGGCGACTGTGGCTGCGCGTTAAGCATCCAGGTACGGAGTATTGGTCGGTATTGGAACGACTATCTAGGTACCTACTGGCGGAGGTGCAAAACAAGGGGGAGCGACGACGCACCGAAGGGGATTAGCATGGGCATGCCGATGGCGTTTGGAAACGTGCCCGCTTTTTTGACGAGGCCTTCGACGGCAGCTTTCCGACGCGCCGGCCCAAGTAAGCCACATAGGAGAACCGTAGTTGCGCAGTTGTCGGGCCGGATTTGTATATTTGTATGTGTTTGTATCTTGTTCAAAGGACGCAAAGACGACGGGTGATCATCAACGGTCTCATCAGCCTTGGCGAACGATTGAATTGCCTTTTGACGGGCCGACCGACGGACCGACGGAAAGACGAGACGGACAAGACGGACAATACGGACCACGGACCAGACGGACAAACTTCAACGGGCCGGACTCGACCACACGACGACGAGAAGCCGTTGGCTGGCCATGGGCCGTTGAGCATTGCATTGGCGATATCGACATTGACCTTGTATTGGGCGTTTATTGGCGTCGACCATTGCATTGCCTGCATCGACTGCATTGACTGCATTGCCCGCATCGCCCGCACTGCCGTTCTGTTGTTGACCATTGCATGATTGCGTGGGCCAAGACGGCCATTACATTCGCAGCGGCCCTCTTCGCCATTGACCATTATCGGACTAGTTGGCCAGTTGGCACCTTTCTCTGTCGACTGTTCACCCGCCAGCCGTCGGGAAATCGACAAGTCCCCTCAGCTGGCGCTCAGCTGGCGCGCAGCTGCTCACCCACTCATAGGCAGACGGCAGTCGGACGCCGCCGCTGGCTTTGCGTCTTATTCCCAGTCCTCCTCGCTCCCGTTTCCCCGTCCGCATCCCTCGCCGGCTTGGACTTTTTCATTTCCCTTATTCCCTCGTCGACCAGTCTCAGGCGCGGAGCTCCCACTTGCAGATCGCGCGTTGCAACTACCGCGCTGAAGCTCTTCTGTTAGCCGCCTGGACCGGCGCGGCCCTGCGGGCGCCTGCACAACGCGCTGCACCACACTGCACTGCGCTGACCCCGCTGCTCCGCCGCACCAACCACCATCGTTCTCCATCGCTCCCTTCCCATCGTCGCTTACCTTATTCCCTGCACCGACACTCTTTCCCTTGCTATTCCCGGCGCATTCTGGGCGGCTGGATCGCAACCCGCAAACCGCTTCTCGTCCTACTTACTGGCCACAGCGTCCGGCCAAAACTCCGGATCTTGCATCGTCCTGTCTTCTCTCGTCTCGGTCGGCTTGTAAGTCACCTCGCCGGCCCATGGACCTGTCTCTTCTGCACCACGCCCACCACCGGCCCGGTACGCGAGACGTTGGCTCGCCCTCGTCGCTGCCAATGAAATCCGATGTCGAGTCGACTTCCAGCCTGGCCTCACCCACCTCCATCGTTGGTCCGACGCATTCGTATCCTCGACATGCGCCTCCTCCGCGAGATCACGCCGCCAACCTCGACTACCAGGATTTGACCGGCGAGAGGTCTCAGTACACCGTCGAGGAGCCGTTCAAGAAGAAGCAGAAGCGAAACAAACCCACGCTGTCCTGCCAAGAATGTGTTGAGAGAAAGACAAAAGTATGTGACACACAGCATCCGTGCCAGATACCACCTTAGTCCTGTTCTTGGGCCGTGGTTTTATTTATCCTTCCCTTTTTCTGCTTATTCCTTCCGCCTTTCACTTCTCGCTTTTTCCATCTCAACGTATGGCCTCTTCTTGATGTTGTTTTGAAATCGGGTTTACGTAACAACAACACGCCTTTGTTTCCTCCTACACTTGCTCTCCAACTCTACAAACGACGCAACAACTCTCTCACTTCAAACCTCCAACCCCCCGTTACCCATGTCGTCCTTCCTCACGTCCATCTTGTTTCATCTGGACCCTTCGGCGCGTCCTCTTCTCCCGCGCCGAGGCCACCATGCTTTCCCCTCTGTGGCCTCTATCGAGACTCCCGCACTCACGGCGTTTCACAACATCTTGTTGTTACCACTTCCCCGGCTGTACACATGCGCCACCTCAGGAACTTCCCAGCCAGTCATGCTTGAGTTGGGGACCAAACTCAGAAGCATGTGAAAGTGCTGGAGGGAAGGCGTTTGGAACGCTTGCCTTTGCTATTAGTGGCCGCGCCAAAGCACCATGCACGCGTATACAAGTCTCAGATTCATCATATTTTCAAACACGACTAACGCATAATCTCTAGTGCGATAGAGGCCGACCTCACTGTCTTGCTTGTGAGTCCACATGACGGCAAACATTTTGTCTGTAGCTTCCACGATCTTTCTGCTAACGTGGTTGATGAATAGGCATCAAAAGGCAAACAGAATGTCAATATGCTCATGTTGCCAATTTATTAGAGTAAGTGCCTGCTCCGAGTTTACGAGCTACTGGCCGAACTAACCCAACGCTATAAACAGGGAAACCTCTAGATCTGCTGCCAATGGGCGCCGAATGACACGGCCGCCAAAGAAGAAGACATTGGGAGACGGATCCATACCGGTCCCCAACATCGCAGACAGGGGTGCCCTTGAGGAGCAGGATACTTTCTCTCGCAGTGCAGCAGCTTTGTCTGTTGGACTATTATCGCATGTACCCTATTCCTCCACCAAAGCCAGCAATGTCTTCGGTATTGGGCCCGAGTTTCCATTTTCAAGCTACTGGACAAGCGACGGCGGGTTGGCGGAGGTCATATCTGTCTTGCCTAACAAGTCCCGAGCAGATCTCCTAGTGGCCCGGTACTTTGAATGTGTTGACCCCATCTATCCCATGATTCACCGTCAGACCTTTTACGCCGACTATGAGCACTTTTGGCGGGTTCGAGCCGAAGAGAAGAACGAGATGGAAGCCTCCTTTATTGCTCTGATATTCATCATACTGGCTCTCGGCACACAATTTGTCACAACGGCGTCGATAGACGAGCGCAAGCAGACTGCCGAGTTTTATGCCTCTGCATCCAACCAGGCTCTTCGCGTGTCGTCATTCATGAGCACCGCATCTCTGCGATCTATTCAGGCAATGGTCTTGATGACGTACTTTTTGATCAATGATGATCATGCATCCGATGGATGGGCTTTTGCCGGCATTTTAATTCGACAGGCGTATGCTATGGGCCTGCACCGTGACCCCAATGTCGGTAAGTTGGCGCTTGGCATCTCCATTCTGTCTTCCTCGAGATTTGGACGAGAGGCGGTATGCCTCTCTATTTCATCTCATTCTCACTCATTCTCACTCATTCTCACTCATTCTCACTCATTCTCACTCATTCTCACTCACTGTCACTCACTGTCACTCACTGTCACTCACTGTCACTCACTGTCACTCACTGTCACTCACTGTCACTCACTGTCACTCACTGTCACTCACTTTCACTCACTTTCACTCACTTTCACTCACTTTCACTCACTTTCACTCACTTTCACTCACTTTCACTCACTTTCACTCACTTTCACTTTCTCGAACACACACACACTATATCATAGGCTAACATCCGATTCCATCTCGCTCATCTGCACGCGCACATAGTCACACCTCATGCCAATCCATTCGAGAAACAGCAGAGACTCAAAGTCTGGCAAGCAGTCTTGATGCAAGACACATTCTTGACAGTTCTTCTGTCTCTTCCCCCATCGGCCACACATACAGACGTTTCAGTGGACGATTTATTAGACGACGTTGCCTCCATCGCCAGCAGTGATCCCACCGATACGGCCTATGTCCGAGGCTCCTGGATGCTGGCCAATCTGGTCCAAGAAACCGTCTGTTCCCCACGGTCGCTGGACGTCTCAATATGCTCCACAGTACGGCACAAGTCAAAACTAGTAGCTGACTTTCGCGCCGTATACCGCTCATTTCCCGACGTCTTCCGTTCCTGGGACGCAGATAGCCTCACGGCAGTAGCCAGTACGAACAAACGCATCGTGCGGCAGACGCTGGTCCTGACGAGCAACTACTTTCACAATCTCATGCTGGTCCATGCCTCTGAGAGTCCAGATGTGCCTGTCAATGTCCGGGGCACATTGGAAGCGGCCCACGATGCCATCAGCGCTTTTTTTCTCATGTTCACCTTGCTGGAGGCCGAAGCCAGAGTCTGGTGGGTGTTCAACCATCGTGCATTCCTGGAAGCGTTGTGCATAGCCAATGTGCTTCGCGAAACGGCCAAAGAGACGGCCGGTAAAGAAATGCTCGCCCGGGATCCTTTATTTGTGCGGGCTAGAAACGATATCAGTAAGTTGCATCGTCCAGATGGGAGGTCTCCCAAATGCGAGGAAACGGAAAGCGAAGCGTGAGCTAGGCAGCGGTTTATTCTTTTGTTGCTAACGCCTTCCCTCCTGACATAGAGCGGATGATCCAAATCATGGAACTCATTGGCGCCGAAAACGAAGCAGCGCGCACGCGGGTCCGAATTCTAAACGACTTCCTAGATTGAACAACTATTGCACGAGAATCCCGATTCCCCCTGAAGCACTGAAGAACAGCTCTCTCGATACCATATTTCTTCAGAATTGTCATTGATATCTTGTCTATCCTCATATTTGCCTTGTTTTGCTCTTCTTCATCATTTTCTTCTTTATCTTACGCTTCTATCATCCACATTTGCTCCCCCCGGCCTTCCCATCGTGCCCCGCTTGGGATTCTCTACCTAGGCTGTGTATATAAAGAGAAGAAATTATTCCATCGCGGCTCTTATGGTTCTATGTCTCTTATGCGTGGTACGAGACGTTTCTATTCTGGGGAGCTGATGACGACATTCGAGAGCACGCTGGTTTTGGAAAATTCAGGAAATAGTAGGGAATGGGATCTGGTAAGGTTAAAGGTAAATGTTCTCGACGTCGAGAAAGGGAGTGACTCGTAATTTGGACTAGAACTGTACGGGGCCCGGGGGGGCTGGCTTGAGGCTTGAGCACGGCATTTTGCCTTTTTTTTTTTTTTCGCTGCACGACTCGAAGTGATAAGGATGCTAGATTGACACATGTTGAGGAAAGAAAAAGCGCAGTGTTTTCCTTGATTACTATGAAGTGGCTGAATTGGGATGGGCATTGGAATTGGGGCGTCTCGCGGTTTCAATGATACTGTTTAGCTACAGTATGTCGTTGTCCTCTCAGGCCCATCTTCTTGAAGTAGTACTTATTCCCAACAGACCGACTAGCAGCTCTTGTCTTCTCAGTTCCAACTCCTCGAGTCTCGACTGCAGTGTGTGTGTGGTTTCGCCGAATTACTGTCCCCCTCCAAAGGTCCAACGGGTAGATGACGTCCTATTGATCAATTGGACAAGTGAAATCCAACGAGCGGCTTCATTCCAAGCTGTACTCGGAGAAACTTGAAGGCACAAAATCCACCATCAAGTAGGTACACCAAACCGACCAGGCAAGACACGCACCATTGACCAAAACGCGCCGGTTACATACCCCCTCGTGCTCAGCCCTCCGTTACCTGAGACCTCCCGTCCTTGAGGCTTGTACATTCATTCACCTCATCGCCCGATCCTCTTCCCCAAAATCCCCTTCTTTGTTGCGTCGCCTTTCTTCCTCAGCAGCCCCGCGGATTAAGATTTCCCTTCCTCACCAATGTCCTCACTAGATAAGTGCACATCGACCCCGCTACAGTACCACATCCACCGCGAAAACACGTTCCTGGTCGTACAGTTCCTACCCCGCCGGTGACATCAACTCCCAGTGCCACCCGGGACAACAAACAAACAGAGCCTCACTGCATCAGTGCGCTGAAATACCACCTTCCCGGTCCTCGTGGAAGAGATAACTAGAAGGCTCTCTGAATGGTTGATGGCCACGTTGTTGGGGGCCCAGAGAGGTCACACGTGCCCTTCTTTCTGGGATGAGTTTCCTGCCTCCAATGGAGAGAAGAGCACAAAACGTGTGATGCAGACGTGGGAAAATGCGTATACAACTTTATATGTGACGAACGAGAGACGGACTTCACTTCCACCAGGTGCCACTTGGATAAGTTGCTGGAATCCTGAACGCGACGTGACACCACTACCTACTTGGCAGTGCCCGTCGGAAGGAAAAAAAGAGACTTCACTGTCTGATCTATCTTCCAATTAAATCTTTGATCACGGCAGTCAGATGGCCGGGGACACAACCGACTGAGGACTCCCCTGCCCAAGACCCGGGTCTCAACGACCTCTGTCCGCATAATGCCAGCCAAATTTCAGGAGGAATGACAATGGATTCAACTCAAGATGAGTTCATGGCCGCAGAATCGGTCGTGCCTGGGGGGAGGATCTCCCTCAAGCCCAAGCCTCGACAGTGAGCCATGCCAATAAGGACCACTTTGGGATCCCAAGAAAAAACAACAAAGCAACGACGTACCAACGTAGCGACCGTATGACCAACCGAATTAAGGCCTATTCCGATCAGGAGCTATGGTGGGGACCCTTACACCATGTTCTGTGACGCTCATGGACGTAAATCTTTCGTCGCGAAGATCAATTCCTTTCTTTGGAGGATATTTTCAAGTTCGCGCCAAACTTCTGCGTCCGACTCAGTGGACGCGTGAAAATTCCAACCCTCAATGTATTCACGGAACATGGTGAAAAGATCTCTACCATATGGTTCTTGATCGACGTCTTCCTTGATTCGATTGGCAATGCGGTCGATGCATCTTCGCTTTGTCGTGTGCTTGGGGTCCCAAGAGCATCGAATTACGACCACTTAGGTGAAATGCATTCATATAGTCGCCGCATGCATTTCGGGAGGTGGCCCTTGTTGGCATGTGGTAATGTCGGGCTTGGGCTTGAGGAAGTCTTGCGGCATAAGGAATCTCAGCTCTCCCTTTGATGGACATGGAGCACTCCATCATAGAAGTAGCTGTTAACCACCAAATCATCATCACCGTCATGGTGCATACCCAAATCTAGCCCAGTATAAAGTGCTCGAAATTATTTCCAATCGTCCTCACACCCTCTTCCAAGCTCCACCCCTTTGCTTCACACACTCTCCTGTACATGTCTTCGAGAGCAGCGTCCAAGTCCTCTCCCGCCATGTGCAGGTCACTCTCTACGAGTAGTTTATCCGCCGGGATTGCCCTGATGACGTCGCTAAATTTTGCACGGGTGGCTTCCGTACCCAGATTGACTGCCGTTGAGAAGGAAAAAAACACCTTGGCGGGTATGTCGGGACGAAGCCACTGCTTCAGACCTTCCACGGAGCCGCTGTACGAATGGAGACAGATTCGCGGTGGGTATGGTTTGGCACCAACACGAGCATCGTTGTCGCCATCCGCATCATCATCATCGTGTTCGTCTTCCGCTCCTGGTGCCTTCATTAGCCTTTCCTTTCTTGACGGCACATGCTTCTCATGGCCCTTCCAACAGCTAGATACAGTATCGTACAAGATGCCGTGGGCCTGTACGCCGTGAACACTGACTGGCCTCCCGACTTGTCCCGCAAGACGCAGCTGAGCCCGAAGAATCATCTGCTGATGTTGCATTTGCACCTTGTACGGACTCAAACGGCGGCCCTCTCGACCACCTGGCGTCAAAGCTTCATTTCTAGACGAAGCGAGCGAAAGGTTCCAATCTCCAGGCAATCGGAACGCTTTGTCGATTCCTATCTCGCCGATGAGCGCAATGGGGTACGACTCCAGCCTGGCCCGTGTAGAGCTGACGAACGAAGAGATAGAGCTCGGAATCGGCAACGAGGCGATAAAGAAGTCGTCGTCTTGAGGCGCCGGGGTCAGCACGGACTGATAGTGTGCTCTTTTGGCAGATAGCAGAGCAGCTGCGTCTTCGTCTTCTGTGCCGGTTTTTTGCGGCGGTTGGTACGTCGGGACGGAGGCAGTGTCGTCGTAGATTTGATAAGAGAACCACGGATGCCAGCCAAAGGAGGGTATGACCTGGCACTTTCTCTGCACGACTTGTGCACGACCTTCTCGGCCGGTGTCATGTTGGGCGTGCTTATCATCTTTTTGGTGACATGTCTCCTGGCAACGATGACCCCGCAGGTAGGCACCATCGCTGACGCCATGGGCCGACGCCACCTGGGCTACCAAATGCTGATCTTGAGAACGAGTGGCCATGATAGCAAGAGCCGATGTTCGCATTGTGTCAAAGGTAGCTATCGATTCCATGGTATCCGTTGGATGGCAGTGCGCATCGTAGATAGGCAGATGCCATGGAAATGGTTGCTGGTAGGCCGCGGCAGCCTGGTGCTGACGGTCATGATGGCAAGGCTGTTTTGATGCGTCGCCGTGATGCTGCTGCTGATGGCACATGATGATGTACTGTAGCAAGATTCGAGCCGAGCTTCTCCTTGGTTTCGTTGTTCGGATTTGTATCTATCTTTGCCTTTCGGATGGGCGTCAGGAGATTTGAGTTTCAGCTGCCACAAGTGGGTGCCGTCGGCTTGCCGTGTAGGGAGGGACCAGCCGCGTCAAGGGTTCGGAGCTGCGGATGGTGCGGTTCTCGTCCAACATGAGATGATGCGCTGGATGCTGCATCAACGGATTTCTGGTTGCAAGAAGTTTGCCTTGTGACTTGACGTGGTCTGACGTGCCAAGAATTCCATTCATCTGTGCTTAAAAGTAAGTTGGTGCTGCCCTTTTGCGGCAGTCACCCCACCAGTGCTCCTCCTCTTTCCGCCGTCGAAGCTTCTTTCTTGAGCATTACAACAATTCGTGAGATATTTACAGTCGAGTGCCTCCGCTCTCATCGCATTGTCTGCGGTGCCATTACATCAATTCGAATGTAGATGGGGCGACGCTTCGGCTCGCTGCTCTCCCTCATCTCCTTCATCTGTAGCAACCCGTCACAATCATGGCGCTGCTCAATCCGGTCTACGCCTTCGTCATCCCCTTTCTCTTTTTCGTCACCGCCCCTCTCGCCTTGCTGGCCGGCATCACAACGACGCTCACCTTCGGCCTTCTCATGTCCCGTGTAATCATTATGTCCCTAGACGTGGCCTTCTCATTTATTCCACAGTCGCTCGCCCGATTTACCTCCCACCGGCGCTACATCCACCCTCAAGATCAGATGCTGCCCGCCACATCCACCAACACCACACCGGGCAGCAACGAGGACAGCGCAAGGGCATCGTCTGTTTACCAGCAACAGCCACTTCTGCAGTCACGAAGACGGCGTCGTACAAGCAGCATTGCCAGTATTCTATCCACTGGCGGCACCACTACGCCTGTCGGACCGGTCGGAGACTTTGGCCTTGGTCTCATCCCCAGCGTCGGCCCGGACCGCGACTATGAAGGTATTGGCGGTTGGCGCGTCGGAGATGACGACGATGAATCGTGGACGACCATCAATTCTCGAATGGAATTGCCCGAGGGAGGTTTTGTAGTGCATCATTATCGAACTCCATCCGGTGGAGGGGCCACCACTCCAGGTGACGGAGCTGTGTTGATGATGAAGACGAGAAGGAGGAGCCCTGAAGCCAGAGCCGTCACAAGGACGCCGTCGTCGCCAAACAGCTCTCGAGCGAGAACACCCTCGGCGTCTCGCTTCCAGAGTCGACCTGTAATTGGGTGTGCAGACAGTTATTTTCCCTTCAATCCGCCCTCAAAGGGAAGCAAGAGGCCTTACACCTAATATTTCTAGTACATCAAGTTCTGGGATTGGGTTGCTGTACATAATGTATATAGCTTAGGGTTATTGGGCAGGAGAATCACGGGCAATTTGAAAAATGGCATGACTAACGAGGTTTACGAAAACAAAGGATATAATTCACGAAGACTCTCATGCCAATGAATGATGCGTGATCGGAATCATCGAACCTTTCGGCATCCTGCTATCCAAATGTGCGTTGAAACCAACAACATGATGTGTGATGTAGGTCATTTCAGGCTCAGCATCTTCAAGTGCAGGTTAAGGTACCTATCATAACACAATGCTGCTATGTAGATCATTGTCTGACGCAGGGGTTGAGCTCGCCTGCTCGTTTGTTTACCAATTGGAGCGCTATCTGACTTGCATCGTAATCAAAGATGTATGTACATACTACATATCAGTGTGCAAAGTAACTAGTTGTGCGTATGGGTATCTACCTAGGGAACATTGAACCCAGCGTTTCCGAAGTTGAAAGGAAGCTGCCATCACAGGTCTGGCCGGTGGCCGGTGCTCGGCTTCATGGGTTGGCGCAAGGTGATGCAAGGTGTGGCGCAAGGTGTGGCGCGCGACATGTCTGCAGCAGCTCCAAAATTTGCCCGCGCACCTCTCAGCCTTCCCTTCGAACGCCAATTCGCACGCGATCGTCGACTCCCATCTCTCGTAACCACGAACCCTGCCAATTCAAGCTCCGAGAACGAAAAGGCCCTTTATCGACTGAGAGGCTCGAAACACCCCCGTGCACCGTCGACAAAACCGCGGCAATGCGGCTCACCGCCGAGCTCATTCATGATGCGCTCTCTTACCTGAACCCGCTCAAGGAGCGCGAGTTGGACCTCCGAGGTGCGTTTCCCCGGTGAAAAGAACAGATACTACCGCTCTCCGTCTCTGTTGTCATCTCAACGTCCCATGACGCGATGAAATACAATAGCCCGATATCGGAAGGACGGGAGAGTCTTGGTCATGGAAAGAGAGCTCGTTGATGCGAACGTCTTGTGCCTTGTCCTTGGGGACTATAGGACATAGGATCCCTGCTATTGAGAATCTTGGTGTTGCTGGTGTAAGTATAGCGTGTCCACGTTTCTGTCATTCTCTGTTCCTTGATTTCCACATACGTGTACCTTTCATCTCCCGACTTTGCGATCAAATCACTGGTAGCTTTGGCGCAATGTTCGAATACGAACACTTAGCTGACAGTGCACTGCCATGCTAGCCACATGATGCCATCGACTTCACAGACAACGACATCCAGATCTTGGGCAACTTCCCGCTCTCGCCGCGCATAACGACCCTATTGCTGGCGAGGAATCGCATCGCCAGTATCCAGTCTACGCTGCCGAACGCGGTGCCCAACCTGACAAATCTGGTGCTGGCGTCGAACGAGCTGAGCGAGCTGGCGGACCTGGATGTCCTGAGGGGATTCGGCCGGTTGACACATCTGGTGCTGATGGACAATCCGGTGGCTAAGAAGGAGCACTACCGGTACTGGGTGCTCTGGCGGTGTCAGAGCGTGCGTTTCCTCGACTATGTCAAGGTGAAGGATGTGGAGCGAGAGCGTGGACGAGAGTTGTTTGGGACGGAAGAAGAGCCGACAGCTCTTACTTTGGAGGTACCGCTCTTCATGCCCCCTTGAGAACCACACTGCCAGAAACCAAACACGACAAAATAACTGCGATTTGGCCGTGGAAATAGAAATATCGGGATATTCCCTTACAGAAGCAAGAGCTAACGCGATGCAGATTCTGGGCAAAAAATCAAAGACCCTCGTCTCGGCAAACGGCTCCGCACACACATCCAAGCTATCGAGAATAAAGCTCACAGGCGACGAGAAGAAGCGATTACACGAGCGAATCCGACAAGCGACGAGTTTGCAGGAGATTATCGCGTTGGAGAAGGAGCTAAATGAGGGACGATTACCGGCTGGGATCCAAGGGGATGACCCCATGGAGGAATAAGAGTCTAATTTTTCTACCCATTTCCTTCCATTTCTGTCCAATGTTTACATCATTTGCTGCGATCCCAAAGGATTTGACGTGCGTGTACGGGTATACGAATGTGCAACAGAAAAACACCGTCTTTGGTGCGTACCCAAGATAGAAGGGAGACGGTGCAAGCAACCAAAACCAAACGCCATGTTTTACATTTCACCATGCGCTATATATATGCATACAGATTTCCGTTGACTAATGCACGCCGTCTGTGACTGTCCAGGTATCTACTTACCTCGTCACCTCACTTCACCTCACATGATATATCACCTCGTCTCTTCGATGCTCTCAGTCTCTCCCTCACCCTCCCTCTCCCTCACCCCCACGCCCTCACCGTCTCCCTCACCCTCCACCTCCGCGATGGCGTTGCCAAAGGCGCTCGTGTTTGTGGCACGTAGACGCGATTGTGTCGCACTGGCAGTGGCCTTGATCTTTCGAAACGGCGTCGTCTTCGGGACAACGTCTTGGAGGAACTCGAGGTTATCGCGGTGAGCAACCGCGTTGGCTGGTCGAAGTCAGCAGGGGAAGGGAGTTTGCAGCGTGTAGTAATATGTAGACGTACCGAGGTCCTTGTACTGAATGTTCCGTCTGGGTTTGCGATCCAGCTTGGTTTGGGTGTTGGCTTCTTGGGCGAGATGTTGGACGAACATTTCCTGGGAGGTGCGCGTATCAGCTGACTGGTCTGGCCACTTTTATCCCTTCTTCCCCTTATACTACTTTCCAGCTTTTATATTGAGGTAGGGGGTTGATTAGAGGGATCGTGCAAGAGTTCCTTACGGCTGCTAGAGTGATGATGAAGGCGGCATTGTTGGAGCACATGTGGATATCCGAGTCTTGCTGGACGATTTTCTTGACGCGAGTGACTATCGGATGGGCTTTATGTTAGTCTCTCTGTTCTTCTTGATTCTCTTGCTCACCCTCAATGGGCCTTATCAAGTGCAAGGCGCTGCAGGATGACTTGAGAGTAAACCCTTACGAGGGAGCTGTGTTTGGCCCGTCGGCTCCTTGCGGGGAGGGATTGCGTTGGTGTTGTAAGGCATTATGTCATGTACGAGGGGTACTGAATTATGGAGTAATTGACGATATAGTGAGGTGGTCGACGGCGGTTGAATGCGGTTTACGATGTGATAGAGATGGTCACGATGGTGAGGTCGATGACGGTGTTGATGGGTTTGACGGTGTTGACGGTGGTTGGACGATATTATGAAGGGTTGGCAATGGCGTGCAACGGTGTACAATGGCCAATAATGGAAAGAAATTGGCCGTCAGCGTGTATTCAGGCACTTTACGCGTCGGCCGGGATTGCGTGTGATTCGTGATTCATGAAGCGTAGCGTGGCGGATCGTGGCGTGGAGTCCGCAGCTTGCCGCATTGTGGACCACGTCAACGTCAACATCAACGCCAATAGCTCTCACTTTCACCTACCTACATACTCCGCGACGAGATCAACAGCTGCGTCACCAGGGCTTCGCCGAATCAGATGCCCACGCCGCCGCCGACATGATCCGTCTCGCCACATCATGAGCGCGCAATCCACGTCCTTTGGCCGCGGCTCGGGCTCCGTCCGCCGTCCGTCCATCTCATCTCGCCTCTCCTTCGCCGTATCGACCGCCGAACGGGGCGATGCGGTCCTCCCGACCCCCGGCCAAGTGCAAATCGAAGACGAGATTGCCGAGATCAAGAGATATGAGGTACCTCGCTTGTCATTCACACCCCCTTTCCCCTAGCGCCATCTATATGCTCACCGTCGTCATCTCCCGTGTAGGACTTTACAACAATAGGTACGCAATCGAGACTCCGACCCTACGAACACAACACGCACACATGGGAACGCTGTGATGATGTCGAGTCGCAATTTCACCGTCACTGACCGCGTGTTCCCGCCCTGTAGACTGGGTCCAAGACGCTTCTCGCGAACAGGCGCGTCGCAAAACAAGACAGAAGCGCGAAGCGGGTTTATCGGAACGCGGACAGGATGGCTGGCGATATCGCCTCTGGGCTTCGTATGACGCCGCCCAGGGATGGATCGTCGTCACTGTGATTGGCGCAGCCATTGGCCTAAACGCGGCGTTTCTGAACATCATCACCGAGTGGCTGTCTGATATCAAACTGGGCTACTGCACCACGGCCTTTTATCTCAACGAGAAATTCTGCTGCTGGGGGGAGGACAACGGTAAGTGGGCCGTTTCCGTCGCTTACTGCTCTTGTTGAAGTATAAGAGGTGGACTGATGTTAAAGGGCTGTTTGCTTTACAGGCTGTGAGAATTGGCATCGGTGGACGGGCTTTCAACCGTTGAATTACGTTTTATATCTGCTGTTTGCGGTATGTACTCGAGGATATTTCCCTCCAATTTACGAAGAGCGCCAGGAATACGCCCCTTTTCTCAGAAAGACCTGTACCCAAAGCGTGGGAAGAAAAGCTAAACCGAAGTGGCATAGACTTGCTTTGCCTTCATCTCTGCCTCCTTGGTCAGATCCTTTGCGCCCTACGCGGCAGGATCGGGAATCTCCGAAATCAAATGTATCATTGCTGGATTCGTCATGAAGGGCTTCCTCGGCTTCTGGACCCTCGTTATCAAGTCCGTGTGTCTTCCACTGGCTATTGCCTCTGGACTGTCGGTCGGCAAAGAGGGCCCCAGCGTTCACTACGCCGTCTGCACTGGCAACATCGTCTCGCGGCTTTTTAGCAAATATCGGAGCAACGCGTCCAAGACGAGGGAGATTTTGAGCGCCTGCGCCGCGGCAGGTGTCGCTGTGGCCTTTGGCAGCCCCATTGGCGGCGTGCTCTTCTCGTTAGAGGAGATGTCGAATCATTTCCCTCTCAAGACCATGTGGCGAAGCTATTTCTGTGCCCTGGTGGCCACGGCCGTGCTGGCGGCCATGAATCCCTTCCGCACCGGCCAGCTGGTCATGTTCCAGGTGCGATACGACCGAGATTGGCACTTTTTTGAGATTCTCTTCTACATTGTCATCGGCCTCTTTGGTGGTCTGTACGGCGCCTTTGTCATGAAGTGGAACTTGAGAGCGCAGGCGTTCCGCAAAAAGTACCTGACAAAGTATGCCGTCCTAGAGGCGACGCTCTTGGCGGCCGGCACCGCCATCGTCTGCTACCCCAATGCGTTTTTGCGCATCGACATGACAGAGAGCATGGAGATATTGTTTCTCGAGTGCGAGGGCGCGGAGGACTACCACGGGTTGTGCGAGCCAGACAAGCGGTTCTGGAATATTGTGTCCCTGTCCATGGCCACGATTCTGCGCATCTTACTCGTCATCGTGTCGTACGGATGCAAAGTCCCCGCCGGAATCTTCGTGCCCTCCATGGCCATTGGCGCCTCGTTTGGACGCGCCGTCGGCATCATGGTCCAGGCGATGCATGAAGCAAACCCCAGCAGTATCCTTTTCTCGGCCTGTAAGCCCGACGAGCCGTGCATCACACCCGGGACGTACGCGTTTCTTGGCGCAGCGGCCGCGCTCAGCGGCATCATGCACCTGACCGTCTCTGTGGTGGTCATCATGTTCGAGCTCACCGGCGCGCTGACCTATATCCTACCGACCATGATTGTCGTCGGCGTCACCAAAGCCGTAAGTGAGTCCTTTGGTAAGGGCGGCATCGCCGACCGCATGATCTGGTTCAATGGGTTCCCCTTCCTCGACCACAAGGAGGAGCACAACTTTGGCGTCCCCGTCTCGAAAGTCATGCGCACGTCTGTCGTGTCCTTCCCCGTCACCGGCATGACTCTCTCCGAAGTAGAGCGCCTACTAGCCGAGGACAAGTACCAGGGCTTCCCCATCGTCGAAGACAACAACTCCAAGATCCTGGTCGGCTATATCGGCAGGACGGAGCTTCGCTACGCCGTTGACCGGCTGCGCCGCGAGAGACCCATCAATCCGGATGCGCGATGCGTGTTCACGCCGCCTCCGCCCCCTTCGACGTCGACGTCCCATATGCATGTTGCGCCTACGACTGTCACGATCAATACGGACTCCATGACGTCAACGTCTCTGGACCTAAGTCGCTATATTGATCCTATACCCGTGACGGCACATCCTCGTCTACCTCTCGAGACGGTCATGGAGCTATTCCGGAAGATTGGCCCGCGCGTAATCCTGATTGAGTACCATGGCAAACTTACCGGCCTGGTTACTGTCAAGGACTGCCTCAGGTACCAATTCCAGGTCGAGGCGGCTGAGAATCCCAAGGACGACCATCGTATCCGGGAGGGGCAAGAACAGCTATGGGGTTTGCTGCGCAGGGCTGGCTACTGGGTTAGTGGGCGTGTTTCGAGCATGTCGGGGGGGCGTATACGGTTGAGTGTGGATGAGGGCCGTCGTGCGGGAGCGGGGATCATGGATGGGGATGAAGATCTTGGGGAGGAGGGAGGGGGGGTTGAGTTGGAGAGGCGGGGATGAGAGGAAAGATGATTGAAGAATAAGAGATGGGAAGAGGACGGTTTTCTGGTGGAAAAAATCTATGTGACTGGAACTGCGACTGTGCGCCGCAAAGAGGCGGTAGGTTGAAATCTGTGCACGATGTTGTATATTAAGTATAGTATGAATTATGGACTCTTGGAAATAGGAACACATATTATTAACGACGACCTTTGATTATATCCAACAAAAACGGCATCATCGCGCTACTCCTGACCCGACGCCCGCGCCAGACAAGTCCCCCAAATCAGCTACGTCCTCATCCTCAGCTTCCTCCCTACGCTCATCTCTATCCTGATACCCGTCCTGATCCTCATCCTCATCCTCGTCCGTATTCTGCATCAACGGAACAGCCTCACTCTGCTCTTCCCCCTCACCAGCCTCCTTCCGCTCCCCCTCATCCTTCCTCCCAACAACGACATTCCCTACGACCAACAGCCCCGCTCCCGCCCACCACATCGGCGGTAAGGCCTCCGAAAAGATTACCAGCCCTAGCAGCGCGGTGACGACGAAATTGGTCCCGGTGTTGAGCACAGAGACTTGTGTAGTGGAGGTGCCCTTTGCGAGGGCCTTTGTGAAGAGCGTCCACATCTACAGTCTCACTCAGTTTGTGTTGTTAAAGTGGGGGGTTAGGGGGTAAGGGGGTAAACATAGGGTGTCAGGAGGGCAGGATATTAAGGGGTCAAGGGATGCTATGGACGTACGATGCCATTGAAGGTGAGATTAAGGGCGAAGAAGATCTATTCACTCATTTTAGTATTTCTAGTCTATATAGGTGATGGGGAAGAGATTGGGAAGTGATTCAGAGGGCGTGAGGGAAAGAGGGAAGTGGTGAGGGAACATACACCGCGGATGAGGACCTCGAAGGCGTTGTGGTAGCCTGGTAGGTGTAGCAGGTGGGCTATTGAGCTTGAGAGTGTGGAAGTGAGGCTCGTGGTCGTTCTGCGCGTCGGGGATGGAGTTAGATACACATGCATGTGGTGTGTGAAGCACGTAGCAGTCTTGTATAAGAAGAGCAGGAAAAAGACCGCAGTCTGGCGGTGGTAAAGCACCCAATGGATTTCATGGAATTATAGTCGGCTCAGTTTTACGGATGGAGAGACACGCACAGCTTTGCAAAGACGCCGTTGAAAGCGGCGCAGGCACCGCTGGCCATGGCATATAGCACCCATGGATTGCGGGTGCGGGTGAGGCCGCGGGATGCGGATGCGGGTTCAGATGAGGAACCGAATGGTGGAGGGGGAGGCGACGTCATGCTGGCCGGACTGGGATTGTTTGTTACACGTGGTTCTGGTTTGACGCGATTGTGACGGCGCATTGCGGACGTGATAGGGATGGTAGATGAGACTGGGATGGATGAGGCAGATGGGAATCATGGGATTAGGTACGGATGGAATGTGCTCCCTTTGTGGAGTTGGGACTTGGGAGTCGGGACGGGTGCTGGATCGGCCCCATCCGCCGAACGGCATGTGGAGATCCGCTGCGCTGCATAATCAAGCTTGGCGTGTCCCGCAGGAAACCACTCCGACGTGAAGTGGCAAGGATAGGTACTGAGCAAGATAGATTACGTGAAGCTCCGCGTGGGTTCAACTTCTCAGCCGTGAAGGCAAGTACATTTACATTTTGACCGTGCGGACACCCACGTTGCAAAATCAAATCAATTCATCATCAATCTGGTACGAACAGCTGGTGCGCCCAAACGCCTCTGTGTGTATGTGCTTCTGTGCTTCTGTGCTTCTGTGCTTCTGTCACCCTGAGCCTCTGACACAACAAATCCCCAAAAACGCCGCCCAATGCATGTGTGCAGTCTATGGCAGCACTGACCTTCACAGCCAAGAAAAGGCCCAACCCAAAGCTTCGATCCTGGCCCCATCTCATCACCCCGCCCCGTCTCCCTCTCTACATCCCTTCACCAGGCTTTTTGGCATTGCAGCTGACAATCTTGACCTTATCCGCGTGAACAGACTGACTGCCATTATCCATCTTGAATGTCACATTCTTGATCAAAAACGTCCACACTTCGTCGCAGAATCGATACGTATCGAGACTTCCCTGTACGCGGCAGAGGAACAAAGAAAGACAGCATGTCAGTCGGATACGCTTTTCATATTATGGAGAACATCCCGTATTCAGTGCTGCAGTGAAGAGCACTGGAGAAAATATGATAGGAGAGGGTGCAACGAGAGAAAACTGACCTTAAATTGCAGCCGACTCTTGACGTTTTTCTGCAGCGACTCGGTGATGGCCTGATCGAAGTTGCCGAGGATCTTCATGGCGAGCTGCGGGTTGATGCGTTCATCGCTGATGAGATCATCGAGGGTATCCGTCAAAGCGAGCCCGATGCTATGCGCCGCCCAAGAGTATCAGTCTTTGTTCTGTTCTGGGACAGTGTTTCCGTTCGGTTCCGCTTGGGAGAAACGTGCTGCCATACCTGCTTCGACGGTATAGCTCGTAGAAAGACTGTGGGCCGGAAGACATGTTTTTGATAGTTTCCTTCCTGTTCAGAAGATGGATTCGGCTGGGCTTGCGGAGGAGAAAAGGCGGCGGCTCGGTTTCGGTTGCAAGGATGAGATTGGCGTACCTGTTCGTCGGAGTTGGATGTTGTGTCGAGAAGTGGCATGACTAAGCTCGAGGTTAGGCCCGTCATGTGACGTCGTCGGGCTTCTTGTCCAGCAACCGCATCTCCTGGCAATTGGGGGGCAGTGGAGCGCGGCCAGGCAGGCTGATCGAGCTTCATTTCGATCTTGTCCGGATTCTTCCAATTGTCCAGACGCAACAGCACGACCGTACGACCGCACGATCGCATATTGCATAATTGTATCTGCTTCACGTCCAGTACAGAGCAGACAGTCTCAACCTCCGCGACTCCTCGGCCGATACCCGTTCCTACTCGCCGTTCGAACAAGAACAGCCATAGTCATCATGGGCTACTACTCGCTGGGCGCTGGAGGCGTGACATCGTTTCTCACAGTTGTAGGAGCTTGTACGTTTCCAATGTGTCATGTCTTTGCAGTCAGATAGTATTTCAAGCACAGTCCACTGACCTGTTCTTGCTACACAGACATGCTCTTCACGGGCAATGGCGAAGACTTCAACGTCGGGGCATTCCTCGAGTCCGTGTCTCCGTATGCCTGGGCTGATCTGGGCATCGCATTGTGTATTGGTCTCTCTGTCGTGGGCGCAGCCTGGTATGTATCCTCCTACATATACGCGGAAATGAGAACTGCAAAGTCTCAGTCTAATTCCCATGTTCTTCCAAAATAGGGGCATTTTTATCACAGGATCCTCCATCCTCGGCGCTGGCGTCAAAGCCCCCCGCATCCGAACCAAGAATCTCATCTCCATCATCTTTTGCGAAGTCGTAGCCATCTACGGCGTCATCATGGCCATTGTATTCTCTTCTAAGGTAGACAGGACGAGCGTCGCGCTGGCTTCGTCGCCAGAGGCGTACTATACTGGCTTTGCGCTGTTTTGGTCCGGCCTCACCGTGGGATTGTGCAATCTCATCTGTGGTGTTGCTGTTGGAATCAATGGATCTGGAGCGGCGTTGGCTGATGCTGCTGATCCATCATTGTGCGTGCAAGCCCACCCCTTTACTTCTTTACATGGTGTGCTGCTGTATGCGAAACAACGGAAGAATATATACTGACATGACATTGCGCAGGTTCGTCAAGATTCTGGTTATTGAAATTTTCAGCTCTGTCCTAGGCTTGTTTGGCCTGATCATTGGGCTGCTGGTGTCGGGCAAGGCACCTGCTTTTGGGGCAACGAGCTAGACGGGGACGGACCATGAAGTCTAGGCAACGATAATGGGGTCTGAACTCTTCGATAGAGAGGCAAGACAAGATGAGCGTCATCGATCGATCCTTTCGGGAGGGGATGGGCGCAAAAAAGCATGGGGGAGGCTTTAAACCGGCGGCGAGGGTGACATGAAGCCGCTTGTACATGGTACCGAATAGAATTGTCACCATTTGGTCAGGCGTTTTGGAAGAACGAGTAGGGAAAACTATGCATGGCCTCTTTACCTCTCTTTTTTTCTTTTTCCTCTTTCATTCATTGCTTTTCATGGGTGCATCATCATCCCGGAGCCTCCAAACTGTACATCAGACAGCAGGATGCCATCTATAATAGCATGCGTTGGCGGGAAGTCTGAGTAGACCGGCCTATTTCATACCCTTTTGATACCAAAGATTGCATGCGTGACATTTGAACAGTATCGGCACCTCGGTCCCTGAATGTCCGCGTGCGATTCTGACAACCGTGCATCATCGTGTTGTGTCATTACTGTCATTACTAACTTCACATGTCCATCTGTCTCTTTGCCCAATAGACGCTCATAAACTTGCGTCTTCCAACCTTACCTGTTCGCCCAGTCTACCCTTGCTACTTCTCAGCAGCCCTCACCGGACCCATCATCAGCGCATCTACTATGGCCCCCTTACCCAACGGCTGCTTGCCACTCGGTATGCATACCAGAGCATTCGCCCCTCGTAGACTGCCCACCATGGAGCTTCGCTGACCACCCGTGCTCGTCGCCATCAAGACCCCGTCACTCCCCACCGTCACCACAGCACGATGATACTCGGGCCGGGAACTATCCGCGGGGAAATCATGTCCCAGCACCACCGGGACCTTGGGGAGCCCCGGGGGTGACAAGCCCGACTGCTTGTGTAGCGACGGCAGCACAAAGAGGTAGAATGTGACGAGCGCAGAGGCCGGATTTCCAGGCAGCGAGAAAATCGTCTTCCATATGCGCCGTCCTTGGTTGTCCTTGAAAGGGACGGTGGCGAACGTGGTGGGCTTGCCGGGCTTCATAGCCACGCGGCCAAAATGAATCGTTCCCCCCATCTTTCTCTCAATAGTCGGTTTCAGCAGGTCTAGCTCCCCCATGGAGACACCTCCTGTGGTGATAAGCACGTCAGTTTTGCGCAAAGCATCGCGGATAATACCTTCCAGCAAATCGCCCTCGTCCTCTGCGATGCCTTGGTCGATGAGATTGTATCCCTGCTGTTTAGCTGCAGACGTGAGAGTGATGCGGTTCGTGTCTCTGACTTGCCCCAAGCGGAGGGGTTTGCGCTCGTCGTGATCAACGAGCTCATTCCCCGTGGAGAGGATCGCGATGGTGGGCTTGCTGTAGATATGAACGTGGGATACCCCGCAGGCGGCGAGCAGGCCGACTTCGCCGCCCACGCCCGAGATGTGCTGACCCTTACGCAGTATCAGTGCGCCTTGGGAAATGTCACTGCCTATCTCACGGACATTGTCGCCTGGTCGTACCCCCTGAATGTGGACTTCGATTTCTTTTTCTTCCTGGCCGTCGTCTGTGGTGGAAATGAGTTGCGTGTCCTCCACCATGATGACCGAGGTGGCTCCGGGTGGGAGGGGAGCGCCTGTAGTGATACGCGCAACTTCACCTTCCTTGAGAAAGAGGGTTGCGTCGCTGGGAGCGGCGTGAGAGATAGACGTGACGGGGAAGACGCCCTCTAGCTTGCCGTCGGGAGGGACGACGACTGCGTAGCCATCGACGATGCTGGCGCGGAAGGCGGGCACATTTTCCGTTGCCTTGACGTCTTCGGCTAGCACGCAATCGATGAGGAGATCGTCGACGGCGCAGGTTTTAACGTAGGGAGAGGGAGTGTGTTCGGAAATGAGGGACAGGGCACTATCCACGGAGAGCATGGGATAGGGCGACTCGCGATGTCGACGGGTTGGCCCTTGAGATGGATCGTTGGATAAAGCCTGAACGGCGGGGTTTGTGTGTCTCACGAGGTTGCCGTGAGAATGTCCGTGAATACATCCGCCATGTTGGTGATGGCTACCATGGTCTTGGGCGTGTTGGCCCTGACCTTGACTCTGCAGACTACTTATGCCAGCATCGGCCTCCAACTTCTTCACTCCCCCAGCATGCAGCACCCGCGAGCTCGCCCCCGAGACCTGCAGACACGCATGTGGGAGAGTTTTGAGAATAGCCTCGAGGTTCTCCTTGGCGCCTTTAGGAGAGCCCGGCAGAGTGACGATGAGCGACTTGTGTCGCACGCCAGCAACTGGACGTGCCATCATGGCGACTTGGATTCCGTGTCATTAGCGACTGTGTACCTCCGTGTTAAGACGGAATGGAGTTGCGGGAAAACATACACGGTGTAATCGCGAGAGACGCAGACAACATGGCATGAACCAGTCCAGGAGCTTGTTTGTGGAGGAGCGGGATGATTGCCTTTAACGGCAACACGTTAATATATGAGCAGCAAACTGGATCATGATATAAGGAAATGGAAAGGGAAGATATAGACAGGGACGATACATTCCCGTCATCTACACATTCATGTTCCCCTCCTACTCTTTCCTCCTATAATGTGATTTCACAAGCAAGTCGAGAGGCTCACCTCGGGTGTACCATCCGTCTCGGCGAATCCTGTCCCGCCCGTCGTGACGATCAAATTGGGCGCTTCCGGACCGTCGGCCCATTGCATCACCTCTTTCTGGATGGCAAGTAGCTTATCCGTCACGATACGCTCTCCCACGACTCTCCATTTTCGGCCTCCGTCTTCAGCAAAGACGTCCCGAAGGACAGACGCGGTTGAATCTGTGGTGGGGTCTTGGGAGGCAGTCGTGGAGACGATCAAGATCGCAGCGTTGAGTGGCTTGTCCATTTGAATTGATGAAAGCTCGACAGCTATATTGTGTGTAGAGCTGCAAACTCGTATTGCAATGATGCCAAGAGTATGAGAGAACAAGTTTGTTATTCAAAATCTCGTTGTCGTAAATACATAACATAACACCAGCAGCCTGTTCCTGCCGCCTGCGCGTCCGCAGCCCCACATAAGCTCCCTTTCTCATCGCGGACATCAGGAGGAAGTTGGTGCAGCCAATTTTTGCCAAAGAAATCCTTTTCGGCGGCTCGCATCTTCACACTCCACACGACAATCGGCCAGCACCACGCAACAAACGACGAGATTGCGATAATGGTGCGCATCAAAGAGCGCTATCTGCTCGTCAACATTATATATCCGCCGGAGACAGACTCCTCGTCGGGCGTGCCCGATTTGGTCTCTCAGCATCGGCCCACGGTGGACAAGGTGACGCCGCAGGCCCTCGTAAAAGGCATAAAAGCGGAAGTCGGTCTACTGTTTGGAGACTATGGCTTGGGAGCGTTTGAGGGGACCCTATCTGGTACGTTGCTACTTCTTGCCTTTTATCTCAATGAGTAAAACCCTTTCTTCAAGAAGCATTATTCTCCTTTAAATTGAAGCTCGGTCCAATCAACACTTCTCACATGCTCCGTGTTGAATGTAGTGAAATATCTTTCTCTTGCAACGTCAACCTTCATCCTGAGGTGTCACAGAGCTCACTATCAGATGCTGTGGTCGGCTTTGACGTGTATGGATCATGTTCCTGTCAGGGACGGGCACGCATGCATCTTTCGCGTTGTTCGCGTGAGCGGCACGATTCGAAAAGTAGAGGAAGAGGCCATCCGCCAAGCGAGGCAGCTGATATTGGCCGCGAAACAATACGCGGATGGTGCGTCTCAAAATTCGTCACTACGCTTAATGCAAGAAAAGTCTGCCTTGAATGTTGTGGATGAAGAGGGGTCGGAGCTGGGAGACGCCATGGAAGAAGACGACGGATGAGCGGGAAAACCAAGGGTATCATTTGTTTCTCATCACTTTGATCCCGCTATCTGAAGGCATCGGCGGCAAATCTCCGAAATCAGGATCCATCTCGGCTGGTGTCGGCGCGGGAGCCGCAGGCGCGTCTTTCTCTAGCTCCATGGCTTGCTCTTCAGCAAGTCTTGCCTGCTCCTCATCAGCCTCCCGCTCCAGTCGGTCATATTCCTCCTTCTCGTCTATCCACCGCTCCTGGATGTTCTGCACGTCCATCATCGATGCCTCATTGCGCATGGCCACCGCCCAGATAGTATCATTCGCCCCCTCTGCGCCGCCAAAGACATAGCCTCCTGCGCGGTCAATGACTCGGAGCAGATGCATCATGCTCTTCTTATTTTCGACCGCAAGGACTTCGTATCGAACCAGGCCATAGTCCTCAATCATCCGCGCAACGGCTTCGTTGAGCCCTGCAAACTTGTCACTGCGCAATGCAGGCGATTCGGCTTCCAGGTACGGAGTAAGGTACGTCAAGTCGTCGACATCGGTGTAAAAGTCGAGGTTGAAAGGGAGCTCATCATACGCAGAGACCTTGTCTATCTTTGACAGGACATTGACGTGGGGCATGTCCATTTGTATCATAGCTCGAAGGGACAAGAGGACGTTGGAGACGTATAATGATGGCTGCGTCAGGCAGAAGGAGTCGGATAAGTGTACGCAAACAAACTGTGTTCAGCTACCGTCAGTTGTTTGATTCTACTCGAGATCTCAATGTGTTTGTCGCAAAAGAAGCATGAAAGCGCTCACTCTGAATCCTGACTTTTGCAGTCTATAAAAGATGTTGCGCAGCGAAGCATGATGTGTATACAGCTCAACTTGACCGGGACAGTCGAACAGAATATAGTCCTCGCCTAGCTCTTTCAAGCCTTCTTCCAGCCATTCGTAGTTGTGCTCTAATTCTTCAAGCGCATACAGTATGCCGCCGTTAGGTCCCAGTCGATCGTCCCGCATCACATCTTCCAGCTTGACCAGAGTTCGGATGTCGAGGGCACATGGATAATTTGTGTGATCGTTGGCAGGGTCGAGGTTGACGACGGAGCACGCACGGCCGATGGCGCCCAAGAACTGGTGCACTGGGAATACTTTATCAGCCTGGAGTAAAGAATATCAAGAAGGGGACTTGTTATCATCATCGTCTATGTGTCGAACTGCAAGGAATATCTTACTGCCATCGCAATATGTGCTCTTGCCTGAGCCTGGGCTCCCAAGAATGAGCTGAGCAAAAGGCATGACGGGCACGTATTCGTCAACACCAAAGGTTCAAGACGAGAATGCTTCCCAGTGTTTCATGGCTTGAATAAGTAAGATGGACGGCGTGGGTGTCCCGAGCGCGCGTGGTTCAGCCAGCAAGGGCAGAGAGCATCAAGCAGGTACATACATATGAGCTTTTCTGCCCCTCCATCACCATCACCGAGCTGTTCCTTCGGGGCGGCATGACGGCAGCTTGTCGTACTCGGTGGGGTCGGTCAAACGTCGGACCGGAGCATGAGAAACGGCCGCCCTCGGCAAGGAGCTCTGAAGCTGCACATGCGAGCTGCTCACTGGTTGGAACCTTGGAGGGTAAAAATGAAAAATCGGCCACAAGTACAACCCCATGAAATGGGTCCGTATTTATTGTCCCTATTTTTCATCCTCGCATCTCCCCTCTCCTAATCCTGTTTTGCCTGCTGGCCTGGGTTGTTCTGGCCTCACTGGCCTTTCACGCGACTCGCTTCACATGATGCTGCGCCAAATGTTGCAGCAGCAGCAGCACTCAGAGCCATGGCATCCGACCTGTCAAATATGGCGCAAGCCGCAAGCAGTGTCACCTCGACGCTCGCTGCGGCTCTCGACTCGTCGTCTGCTCGGGTACTCGCCGACGTCGTGAACACCACGGGCGCAGACGCAGCAACTGCTCGTCAAGCTACAAGCTGGCTTGGGCTTCTCGGCTGGCTGGTCTATCATGTCCTTAATCTCATCTCCACCATCCTGTACTGGGCGGCACGTATCGTGACCATCTCAGTCCCCAAACTCCTCTTCGCCATGCTTTCGACGAGCTGGACGGTGACTATGAACGCCACCACGCTGTATGCTTTCCCTCTCATTGTTGCATCTGGAATTCCATGGCTCACACGTTTCTTAGCATGTTCGTCTTGGCGGCTGTTGTTTCTGCGGCCAGCTGGATCGTGAGGTATCGCATCCTCAATATCTACTCACGGCTGCCGCCCGAGCCTCAGAGGAAAGAACCTGAAATCGATCTTTTCCCCGACACCCACGAAGGGGACAGCAAGGGAGGCTTCGCCAGCTACTTGGACGAATTCTTGAGCGCCATCAAGATTTTTGGCTACTTGGAGCGCCCCGTCTTCCACGAACTCACGCGAAGCATGCAAACCAGGAAACTGATTGCCGGCGAAACCATCAACCTCGAGGAAGAAAAGGGATTTTGCATTGTCGTCGATGGTCTCGTCGAGATCTTTGTCAAGTCGGGTCGACGCGGCTCCTCTTATCGTGAGTCTATGGTAGCACACGATCTGGATTCGTCTTGCGATGATGATGTCCCTGCCGACCATCAGAGATACCAGCTTTTGACAGAGGTGCGCAATGGTGCCCCAATGTCGTCTCTCTTCTCCATCATGTCGCTCTTCACCGAGGACGTCAAGCTTCGGTTGAACGACGACTCGTCAATCATCCAATCCCGTCGCAACGGCAGCTACAACCGTCATGGCTCTATTGGCGAGACTGGGCCGCAGAGACTCAATTCTGTACCAATTTCCATGCCGAACAGTCCCCATTCAGATGCAAAACGGGGTCACGGCACCGTACAACACACTGGCGCCGAAGGCAATCCTCATGATCCCAATTCACGCATACCTCCTATTTCGCTCGATGACCCATTGTCTGCGAGACCACAGAGACAGAAGCTGCCTGAAAGGAGCAATTCTCCTTCTGCACACCCCGACATCATTGCCCGAGCTACCGTGGATACCACTATCGCTGTTATACCAGCAAGTGCCTTCAGGCGCCTCATTCGAATCTATCCCAAGGCGACGGCGCATATTGTGCATGTCATCCTGTCTCGCTTCCAGCGCGTGACGTTGGCTCATGCGTTCGACTATCTTGGCCTGACCGGCGAGATTCTTCAGACAGAAAAGAGCATGAACAAGTACACTGTATGCCAGTTGCCGAACATCTTACGGGGCGACGCCCTGACGAGGTTGAAGGAGAAGTTCAAACATGAACGTGCTCGTATTGCTGGTGACGAGGAGAGAAATGGCATTGCTCTGCACAACGCAGCGGCTATTCGGCGTCGTCGTTCTAGTAGCACCACACTACGCAGGGAAGCCATACTATCGTCCATGACGGCCCGGCAACGACCTGTATCAACTGCGGAGGGCTCAACGTCGAATCAACAACAACAACAACAACAAGCTCATGTTCCGCAGCGTGGTTCAGACCATCCTGGCGATCTTGCCGATTTTCATGCCAGCCGAAATGCCGATCGGCCTTCGTTGACTCCCGGTAGAGGTATGAGAGATCTGGCTACTCCTCTTGCGCACAGATCTTTCAACCCGTTCGACTCGCAGCGTCATACGCGCATCCCCATTGATGCCCGAGAAACGCTTGATGAGGACAACATGTTCAGATTATCTATTCTCGAATGCATGTTCAAGTCGTTGGGTCTGGATGGCATAGGAGCTTCTCCTAGAGAACCAGAATCTGTTGAGGCGTCACCGCGAATGTTTTCCGCCGACCATAGGCGCAGGACATATGGCTCAAACAATGCGTTCGGCTCCATTGGCCCTTTTGACAGTACTGCTGATGGTGAAACGGAATCAGTGACCTCCGGGGGCATGACTTCTCACAGTCCTCCAACCGCACAGTCCTTATCCGTCGACATGAAGGACGACGTTGAAATCGTCTTCTTCCCCAAGGGCTCTGTTCTGGTCGAGCAAGGAGAACGAAATCCGGGGCTGTATTACGTCGTTGATGGCTTCCTCGACATTGGTACCTACACAACAGAACAAGGCACGCAAAGTATTTTCCAAACTTCTAGCAATACCTCTTTCAATATGGACTCGGAGGAGCCTGGGGCCCGGGCTCGACCAGATGTGAAAAAGAAAGCAGGCCGCACGCGCCGCAGTGTATCTTTGGTCAAACCTGGTGGCCTGGCTGGCTACATTGGTAGCGTGTCATCGTACCGGTCATTCATTGATGTTGTTGCAAAGACAGACGTCTATGTCGGTTTTTTGCCAAGAGCAGCGCTAGAAAGGATTGTCGACAGATATCCCATTGTGCTGCTCACTATGGCCAAGAGATTGACTCACGTGTTGCCGCGACTTATTCTTCACATTGACTTCGCCCTGGAATGGGTGCAGGTCAATGCAGGTCAAGTCATCTTTCATGGAGGGGATGAATCCGAAGCTATCTACATTGTTCTCAATGGTCGGCTTCGTCTCGTTGAGGACAGGAAAGATGGAGGCATGACTGCGCTTGCAGAATTCGGTCAAGGTGAAAGTGTCGGCGAACTCGAGGTCCTTACGGAGACAGTTCGCCCCGGTACACTGCACGCCATTCGAGACACGGAACTCGTCAAATTCCCTCGAACATTGTTTAATAGCTTGGCTCAGGAGCACCCCAACATCACCATCAAGATTTCCAAGATCATCGCCTCTCGCATGAGAGCTGCGGTTGAAGATCCGCCAAAGATTGGTAGCCAGGAGATCGGGTCTGGCGCAGCAAACAATGTGAGAAGGTCAGCCATGAACCTCCGGACTGTGGCCATCCTTCCCGTCACCGCAGGGGTTCCAGTTGTTGAGTTTGGAAGCCGTCTCATGACTGCTCTGGCGCAGGTCGGATCTCCGAAAGGGGCCACTTCCCTGCATCAGGCTGCCATTCTCAACCACCTCGGCAAGCATGCTTTCAACAAGATGGGGAAATTACGCCTCTCTCAGTATCTGGCCGACCTCGAGGAGAAGTATGGCCTCGTCGTCTACATAGCAGGTAAGAAGGCGCTCCATTTGAGCTTATTTTGTTATTCTTCCTGAGTCTACTCTCAAAACTCTGTTGTACTACATGATGAGAAATTTTCGAACCAAAGGCATTGCCGCTGATGGTATTCTTAACTCTAATTTTTTCCTGATATCAAATCTCTTTTTCTTCCATACATGTTGTGTTATACATTGCAACAAGCAGGCTTTGCTGACAGGACCAAATGCCAGATACCAACGTCAACTCTCCGTGGACACAAACCTGTATCACGCAGGCCGACAGTATCTTGCTTGTGGGCCTGGCAGATGGTTCACCTGCTATGGGCGAGTATGAGCGGTTCATGCTGGGCATGAAGTCAACAGCGAGAAAAATGCTCGTGCTATTGCACAATGAGCGCTTTTCTCGATCAGGTCTGACTCGCTCATGGCTGCGCAATCGAATGTGGATCAATGGTGGCCATTTCCACATTCAAATGCCCTGCAGTACCAACGCCATGCCTGTTCACAATCCGCGCTCCAAGCGACTCGGTCAAGCTCTCAAGGAGCGGGTCCAAGTTTTGCAGGCTGAAATTCAAAAATACACGTCGAGAAAGGTGCACCACATTCCTTACTACTCGCCAGACACGCCGTACAAGAGTGATTTCCACCGGCTTGCGCGTCGTCTGTGTGGCAAGTCCATTGGCTTAGTGCTCGGTGGCGGGGGTGCGCGAGGCATGAGTCAGATAGGCATCATTCGAGCAATGGAAGAAGCCGGTATACCCATCGATATCATTGGCGGCACATCTATTGGCGCATTCGTCGGCGCTCTGTACGCTCGTCACGCCGACATTGTTCCCATGTTTGGGTTCGCCAAGAAGTTTTTCGGCCGCATGGCCAGCTTGTGGCGGTTTGCACTGGACCTGACCTATCCATCCGCATCGTATACCACTGGCCACGAATTCAACCGCGGCATTTTCAAGACTTTTGGCAAGACCCAAATTGAAGACTTCTGGCTCGAATACTACTGCAACACCACCAACATCAGCAAGAGCCGCGTGGAATTCCACACCAGCGGCTATGCGTGGCGATATATACGGGCGTCCATGTCCCTTGCCGGCCTGCTTCCCCCGCTGTGTGACGAAGGCAGTATGCTCCTCGACGGCGGCTACGTAGACAACCTGACTGTCTCGCACATGAAAGGTCTCGGCGTCGACACCATTTTCGCCATCGATGTCGGGGCCCTCGACGACGATACCCCTCAGACCTATGGCGATTCCCTCTCCGGGATGTGGGCTTTCTTCAACCGCTGGAACCCCCTATCCTCGCACCCCAATCCCCCGACCTTGGCCGAGATACAAGGCCGACTAGCCTACGTCTCGAGTGTGGATGCCCTGGAGCGCGCCAAGACGATGCCGGGCTGTATTTACATGCGGCCTCCGGTTGATGACTACGGCACGCTCGACTTCCACAAGTTTGACGAGGTGTACCAGATGGGATTCCGGTATGGGCAGGCTTTTCTGCAGAAGTTGAAGGAGGAGGGCGGGTTTCCGTGGACGGAGGAGATGGGGGCAAAGGAGGCGATGAGGCGGACCAAGGCGCCGAGACGGGCTAGTATATAGATGGCGTGAGTTGGGAATCGGGATTCGGGATGGACAATCTGGGAGCGAGCTACTTAGATGTTGGTGCAGACACAATGCAAAGTTGGGTATTCGTTGCGGCATATTGCGCATATTTCGCGCCACTTTTATTTTCTGTGTGCTCCTTTTAGCATGTTGCTACATACTGCTCATGATGTGAGCTGTGTGAGTTTCGTCTAACGCGTGGTGGAGGATAACCGGAAAAGAAGGAAGGACTGAACGACGGAAACATCATGATCGTGTTTCCACGGGGAACATAAATCGCAGCTGCAAGGCCATACGTACGTACATACGCAATTTGAGGCTCTCAACTTAGATCCAGCAGCTTCGAATGACATCGTACTGGCCGTGTACGAGGGTGTAAAAGTCCGAGCCTTTGGACAGCAGGGATACGTGTACGGTTACGATGTCCAAGAGACAGACACGTCATTTTGGTACGAAACGAACGCATGCTAAGGTCAAGAGAGAAGATAGAAATAAGAGCAACAGGAACATTGAATGTCATCATCATCAATTGATTGGAGTTTTTACATTTGTTATACTAAAAGCACAGATAGGCACATATATGACATCAGCTGCGTATAATTCGTCTTTGTCGTGCCAACACACCATCGCTTGCAGAGATACAAGCTCATACGATCAAGTATATGTAGTTGATCGATTGACAAGAATCCCTAGAGCAGGATTGAAGCTCTGCAGATTTCATGCCAGCATAGACATCTACACGTCAAGGCCGTCGACCACGACGCCCTTGTTCCAGGTCCACTGAATGAGCCTGGCCACCTCGGCGGCACATTCGTCATCAACCAGGGCACTGACAAGATACAGGGCGGCGTCTACGCCGGCGCTGACGCCCCCGGATGTGATGACTCTCAGGCCGCCGAGTCTCATGGCTGCTCGTCGTGCGATGGACTCGCGGCGCGCATTGGAGCCCTTGAAGGAGGTACTTCCCTTGCTAGAATTTTAAAAGTTTAGCGGGTGATACAAGAAAAGAGCCAGGAGGGAGAGGAGGAGGCAGCCCCAACGATTCACATACCGAGCATTAGAAGGGCGACGTCCGCCATCAGACTTGCGGCGAACATATGGGTTTTCATCCTCTTCGCCAATGTCGAAGCGGAGGTTATTAACAACGTAGCGGGCGTCTTCAATAACATTGGTACGCTCCGTCAGGTTTCGCGTGGCAGCGTCGCTGCAAACATTTTCAAACTGGGTCAAGTAATCGGGGTGGGTAGTGGCAGAGAGACCAGAGAGGATATTCTCCCTGGCGAGCAAGAGGGCACCGGTGCAGACGGAGAAGAGTGTGCGCTCGCGGGCTGGGTCCTTTTTCTGAAGCTCGGCCCAGTCATTGATCAGGCCGAGGGGTTCCTGCTCTTTGTCGAGGATATCCTTGGTGTTGCCGCCGACGATGACGAGAATATCAAAATCCTCGAGGCGCTGGTGTGCTTCCTTGAAGGAGAGCTGGCTGTCGATGATGATGCCTTGCTCGGACAGGGTCTTTTCCTCGGCGCCGGCAATAGTCACTTCGAAGGCTTTGGATGCTGTTTTGGTGTGTCAGCCATTGAATGGCACAAAATCGTCCGTGAGGTCAACAGGAAGGAAGGGAGCAGGCTTTGAGGGTCATTTTCGTGACGGAGCTGCAGTCTAGATGGAAAGAAGTCTGAGCCCACTCACTTTCGTCCTTGGCATCGTGTAGAGCCGAGGTAAAGACCTCGAGGGGCCCTGCAAAGTCGAGCAAATTGAACTTGGGGTGCAGGGCAAAGAGAACATCAATTGGCTCGTCCGACACTGCGGACGTCTTCTGTGCAGCCATCGTGCCGGTAGATGATAGAGATGCTTGGCTGGATGGGAAGAATGGAGGGGATTTGTTACTTGTAGTGACAGCGAGCTAGTCACGCGAGAACAAGATGGTTGAAGGGAGGTGGTCTGGCCTTGGTGGGAAGAATTCACAGACTTGGCTGGTAGAGGTGATGTAATGACAAGATGCGGTGCACAATGAAGCTGGTGATGGAACAAGTTGATAGTTGCTGGTGGTTGATCAATGGTCAATTGGCAAAGTTGAAGGGATGCAGAGCTGGGAGGAGAAAGTGAAAGAGGGGGGAGAGAGGTGAGGGAGCTACATAGATTTACTGGAATTATAAGTCATTATGATTCGGGCTGGACCATACGCAGCATCAGGTCATGGGTGGCATGACATGGTGGGCACAACATGGACAAGCACTCAAGTACCGACGCCGCCGCCAAGTGGGCCACGAAGCCGACGAGAATGCGGGGAAGACATGGGCGATTCAGCACGGGCCACAACATCTAGATGTGGGACGACATCGGGCTCATCTATTGGATGGCTGTGAACCAAGATGGGTTGGGAACTTGGCCTACAAAGGCAAGGTACAGGAGCTCCTAGGGTCACGTGGATTCACGCTGCATAAAGTCAACTGGGCCAAGTGGCCACAGAGCGTCATGGAATGTGGCTATTGCTTCGCGACGAATTGGACAAAGGCTCGAACATCACACCATTCAACACAGGCAGTTCAGAAATTCAAACACTTTGCCGACAGAGAATGCCGATTTGGGCCAGCTTTTCGAAAGACTGGCTGGGTACCCCTGCTATTCTTGAACGTAGTGGACAGGAGCATATGTACATATATACATACCTACAAGGTACCTACAGAGCTCTAACGCCCAGAATTCAGACGGCATCGCAAAGTTGCACCGAAATATCAAAAGCAAGACTGCCATGGCAATTTCTCAGTTTATACGGAGTACAGGATGCTGCTTTAAAAGCGCGTCTTTTTGCCATGTCGAGTCAAAGGTCCACATCGACCCCTGGGCCCTGGGGTTAGCGGATGACATCCTCTTCGGCAGCATCGCTCATCGTTCGATCGAGAGCTTACCTAGAGCTATTAGGTACTCCACCTGTGCTGCGCTCCACAAATGAAGATGGACTTTCGATGACCGACATTTGAAGATCTCGTGAATACCTACATACGAGCAGCGTTTCCGCATCTTTGCAGAAGTCATCCAGAATAGAGCGGACCTCCAGAGTAGATCAGGTAGAACACGGATGAGATTGGGTCCCGCACAGGCGCCGACGATTGCGTCAGAGGCTACACATGCACTTTCGGATTCGTTGATCCGCAGGTATTTCGATCATTTTCTTCTTCCTTGTCACTTCATTGTGGAGGCATCGACCCAGCCTGGGTCAAGCAAGCCTCCCAGTACGACTGTATGTTTCTATACTCCTCCCACGAGTTTGCAATATCATCACAGGCATAGTGGTGTTATGCACTGGCCCAGGTGCGACTATTGCAAGATAGCGTAAAAGACTTCACGAATGCGGGAAGATGGAAGGAAAGCGCTCTCTCGCTGCTACCGTACCCCCTTCGCATGTGTGGGCACAGCTCTTCATGTGGCTCGTCCAGTGCAACTCCTCACCCGCGTCTTCCACAAGAAGACGAGCCCAAAGCTCGTGAATCACGGCCAGAAATCACAATCTTCTAGCATACAGCTTTGCAACTAGGTAGCTGCTGTCTAGCTACACGAATCTCGACCCCAGTTCTTGTTCCGTGGTGGAGACCTCAAGAAGCATCAGTGGTCAGAGCTGTGATAGTTTCGATTATGTGATGATTCCGATTCTGTGATAATTCAGATTCTGTGACGATTCCGGTTCTGTGCTGCCTCGGATCCTAGTCGGGCGGAGCGGTTGCTGCAAGAGACAGACCATCGAAGACGTCAGTTGGGCCCGGGACGACGAGTCATGATCACACGGGAACGATCTTCATGCGAGAGATCCTTGCGGAAATGGCATCTCTCGAGAATCTGGCCGAAATCATGCCCAAGCTGCCCTGACCAACGAGGTGTCGCATAGTGGAAGTCAGGCGGTTCCTCGCTTATTGAAACTCGCTGCGTCTTAAGTTGTAAGTTGTATAGCTAGTGAGCTGTAGTCGAAGGAGGGGTTTTCAGAGGCTTTGCAATATTCATAGGCGACAGACCAGACCTAGCCGCCCTGCCCTGAGGTTTGTATTCGATCAGCCAACGTCTGCTTGTTACCGCAGTAAAGCTGAGGGAAAGGCAGGTAAATATAACATAGCGCTCGTACGTAGAAATCATCGGTCTCATTTCTTATAGCGTTCGTACACATCATCTTTAGTCGCATAGCTCGCGTTGCCGTCATCAATAAGGGGTCGCATTCTTTTTTGTGCCGACCTTGTTGATTAGCGAAGATATCGTTGAGCGACGGAGTTGCCAAATTTTCGTTCGGTCAGCTGTTGTTCGAACGACAGAAGCGAATCCTGCAAGAGTAGTCATTTAAGAAGGGCACCACTGCTCTCGTAGACCTTCCTTCGAATGGTGAACGCTCATAAAACACTCGACGATTATGTTCAAACCACGCGAGAACGCGAGCAAGGCTGGCTGCTTATCAGGAACAGCTTCTTTCTCAACGGACTTCTTACAAGAATTACGCCATAGCTCTCAAAATTCTTTCTCTTCATTGTCTCGTCCATGTTACGTCGACTTTCCTGTCGCTTGCCTTCGATTTGTACAGATGCTAGAAGGTCGGAGACGCCCTTGGCAATTTCAGTTGCAGCTCCATTAATGCGCTTGGAATCAAATACCCTACCTTCATCTGTCATGATCCCTGGATTCCTTTGTAAAAAGCCTTCAACCCAGGTTTTCCCAAGTGGTCTTTCGTCTCCTCCAAGAGCGACAATAGAAGTCGTAAAGTCCTCGAGCTGTTGATGCGTTGGAGGAAAGCCTAGGGCAGCTCGAGCTATGATCCAATTTGTAAGGTTGAATTCTTGGTCTTCTGATAATCGCCTTTCAGACGTTTCTGTAGAAGACTTTTTTTTTGATCGTCTCAATCGGTGGTGGAGAGTCGACTCTGGGATTTTGTATGCGGCTGCGGCTTTCCGTACAGAATCACCGTCATGAACGGCTTGCATTGCATTTTTTACATCGTCCTCGGTGTATGATGGCATTTCAATTTGGATGATATAGTTTTCTTCTAAAACGAAGAGGAATTGCGCGAAAAGACGCGGTTTGGATGGTGTCGTTTTGGTGTTGAAGGGTAAAATGGACGACGGTACCTCTGAACTTTGTGGGGTGCGGGTAGGTGTAGGTACAGACTACAGTACATACCTAGGTACCTAATGTATGTCCATTGTCCGGGGAAGCTCGGACGAAGAGGCCCGCTTTTGCCACCAACTCAAACTCAAACCAACTTCATCAGCCAGGACTTTGGGATGATCTTAGTCCGCTGAGCAGCATTTCCTCCAAAGAATGCCCCATCTCTATCCGACCGAGGCCGCGTGAACGTCTGCCAGCAATCAAGGCGAAACGACCGCTCGAAGTCGGCTTCACCACACTCCGCTCCGTGCCCACATGTGGCCAGCGCGAGAGCCGCCACGATGGCCTCGTTATCGTAAGTCATACGTGAAAATGAAAGGATCAAAAAGCTCTACTTAGTCCGGCGCCCCTCGTGTTAACAATTCGTCACAGCTTGCTGAAGGATCTGAGCAAGGCCATCAACAACTTTCTCAACGAACCATCCCTGCCTCTGCCGGACTCGCTGCTCAGCAACATCAACACCTTCCTGCAGGACCTCGAAGAACACGACGATGCCGCCGCCGAGCAGTTCCAAGGAAACTTGTTACTCATCTTCGACAAACGAGTCAAGGATAATAGTCAAATCTCGGGCGCATGGATCGCCATCATCCGGAGAGTTCTGCCCGTGTTGCGGACGCCCGAGAGAATATTACCGTGGTTCGATGTCTGCATGGGTATCTTGGACGAACCAGATCTCGACAAGTGTGTCGTTGATGAGACTGTGGCCGCTCTTATGGGGATAGTTACACTCATTGATGAGTCAAAAGCGCCTCTTGCAGGCGACACTGTTGCTAAACCCGTCATTCATGGATTGATGGAGCTTTGGATGAAGCACTTCTACCCAGCGTTGTTAGATGGACAACCTGCATCGGAACACAACGAGAGGCTCGTGCGGCACTCTCTCTCAAATTTCGGAAGAAAGCGGCCAAAGGAACTGTTTGCCGTCGTAGACGGATACTTCGTGCAGAAGATGTATCGCAAATCCGCGCTTCGATTTCTGTGCGACTTCATCCAGGGCCAACCACCACACCTGCATCAGGTCCTTGATACGCCATTATTCTCGAACCTCCTGTTATGCCTCCAGCAAGATACATCGACGACGATAGCTTCAGCTGCGTTGACGACGTTGATCATGCTGCTTCCACACATGCCCAGTGCGTCGGTTCCGCACTTGCCTGCCCTGTTCAGCATCTATGGCCGCCTTTTATTTTGGGATAGGGAGCACGCAAGGCTGATGGTGTCCGCTGATGGTGACAGTGGAACCGGTGACGAAGCCATGTCTCGCTGGGAGGTGGCCACATTTGATGCTGAGGTTGACGACCAGGTCATTGCCCACTTGCCTCATTACTTCACCATTCTGTATGGCATGTACCCCATCAATTTTATGGACTACATCCGCAAACCACAAAGGTATATGCGTCATGCGAATGCATTGGGTGCAGATGATCTTGAAGTGCAGCCGACCGAGATGAGACACCGGTCGGAGAGATTCAGACAGAACCACCTGCTTCACACCAACTTTTACTCTCTCACCATTGACTCGGAGAAGACAGACTTGAGCCGCTGGATCAAGAGCGAGGCGGCCGAGGTCGTTGCCGAGTGTATGGGCCTTTGTCTAGAAACAGACATGTATCATCTTGCCGATCTAAGCACGGCGATACTTGAGCCCGGGGCCGTTCAAGCTGGCAGGAATGTAGAGTATGACATGACTGATGGCTCAAGGGCAGATGCTGCCTTACTAAATGGATCCAGTAGCAAGCATGATAGCTGGCGCTCACATCCAACAGCGTCCGACTCGGTGTCGAGTAACCATACAAGAGCAACTGTAAAGCGTCGCAGCACTCAGTCAAGTATTCGTTCACAAGGGCAATCTGGTGACGGCGAGACCAGCGTTCCAGACACGGGCAGTCCTATTTTGGCACCGGTGGCATATCATCCTCCGCTTCAGGACCTTATAGAGTCCGACAAAGCCATACAATCGGGACTTCACCAGTCGCTTGCCAATGATAGCACACCTTCGCTTGCCATGAGCAAAGATGAGCCGGTATCCGATGGGGCTCCGACGGAAAACCCGTCGTCGGCAGATGTGGCGCCTCCGCCTCCGCCCTCGTCGGACGCCCCTCTGCTCACGTCCATGACGGAAGCGCCTTCTCAGCAGGTTGCGCATTTGCAGAAGCTGGTTCTGCTTTTGCAAAACGACCTGAGCTTTGAGAGGTACCTTAAGCAACAGCACATGGCGCACATTGGTGATATCCGGCGGAAGCAAATGTCCGAGGCGGCCACCGAGGCTGAGACGCAAAACCTGATCATCATGAATCGAAACCTCAAGAGCCGCTTTGAGGACGCGAAGAAGTGTGAGATGCAGGCGAAGAGGGAATCCGAACGAAGCCGAGCCATTGCCAAGAAGTGGGAAGCCAAATTGGCTGACAAGCTAAAGACGTTGCGAGACGAGTCTCAACGGGCACATGGAAATCTTGAAGCACTGCAAAAGGAAGTAGACGAATGCAAATCCGAGCGCGACAAGTTACGCAAACTTCTCTGCGCCGCGGAAGTCAAGGAAGTCCACTTTCGACAAACGATGCAGTCGCTCGAGATGGACGGCACCCAGGTCGAGTCGCTCAAACTCGAAGTCCAGCGACTAACGCAATCAGAGCGAGACCACCAGGCCCGCGAGCACGAGCGCGAAAAGACGATGAGGTCCGCAGCCGAGGCCAGGAACGAAGTCGAAAAATACAAGATGAAGCTGACGGCCCTGGAGAGCGATGTGCACCGAACACAGAAGCTGTTCCAGGCCCAAATCAAGGCACTCCAAGCGCAATTATCAGAAGCGCTGGGCGAGCGCGAACGGCCAGTGGCGAATTCCAGCATCGCCATCGAGACGGCCCTGGCAGCAAGTCGAGCCAAACAGGCCGAGCTGCAGAAGCAGTATTCTCTGCTCATGCGCAAATACACAGTCTTGCAATCGTCATTACTAGACATGCAGTCGGAACATGAGCAAGACCAGCAGCGGCAGCAGTATCAGCAGCAGCAGCAACTTGCTCATGCAGCTGACCACTTGTCTTTGTCAACAAGTCCGCAGGGCGTCAAGTCGCGACCACTCCGGGGGGTATCCAGCGCGGAAGCTACTGGTCATAACATGACATCGCCGGTTGGGTCCTACGCGGGAGAGTCTCCTACGGACGTGATGCTGCCGTCGATGCATGCTCTGGCGGAGGGGTATGCGTCTGGGTCTGGATCTGTAGCTACGTCGACGTCTCCTACGTCTCCTGAGCAGCGCCATCTTGGTAGGCTTCATCCTGTGCATAGCAACTAGTTTCTTGAGGTGACGGTCAGTTTCGGCGGCTGGTCAGGGACGAGGCTCGGGGTCGCGTGTTAGAGTGGCAGGCCTTAGGGGTATTTGGAGGAGTGTCGGGGCATGGATCGGAGAAAAATACGTTGGGGCTGCGTAGGGGGAGGGTTTTGTGTGAGGAAGCTTTGTATTGTGTTTCCTGTATGAGGCAGCGGTCGCGTGTTCTGTATATGAGTGATGAGAAATGAAGGTCTGCTTTGATAGTTGATACACATGATGCGTTGGATGTATTTGTAAATGTTTGCATTACGTTTCAGTTGTTCGTCTAGGCAGCTGTGTGTAGTGGTCGTGGAGAATACGAATCGGAAGTACAAGGACACATAGGCGAATTTGGTGTTTCCTTTCACGAGTTTACCGTTTCACGAACAGAACCCAAGCTTTTGATATACTGTTTGAAATCTTAGCCTTGGTGGCCAGTTGGCAGTACCACTCAATGCACATGAGGAAACGTGCGAGAATCGTAGTCTTATCTCTAAGGAAGAAGAGGAGATCCGCGGTTATCGCCAGAGAATGAACAAAATCAGCAGGCTGAAGAGGTTTCCTCCCCAATGTCTAAAGAACTTCACGAAAGCAAATGAGTAGGTCCATTCACGTCAGCGCTACTTTGATGGAATCATGGAATCACTGGTAAAGAAACGATGCTCGAAGCAGTGCCATGTTTGAAATCCTCATGGACTCTCCTCTCCATGTAGCCGAAAAATGCCCTGAGCAAACTTCTGCAGCTACACACTTGGGAAAATTCACTTCAACCAATGCTACGGAGCGTTGAAACTTGAGGGTCGTCGGAGTCCCACCTTGTTTGATTACTGGTAGGATCGTGTTGCCGTTCCGTTTCGAAGGATTTTGATCGTTCAACGCTGAACCGGCAGCAGGGTTGAGGGGTTCTGTGGAGGGTTTCCATGAAGGAGGGACAGAAGGCAAGTTATGTAGTCAAGAATTCGTCCTGAAAGCTTAGCTGATCAACGAAAGTTGATTGAGAGGAAGGCTCTTCGCCTACATTCAAGGCCTTCCGGTCAGGGTAAGGTACTCCAAAGGGGCACATATTGCATGCTCTAGCCTCTCGCGAGTCGTCGCTGTGCCTTCTTTCTCTATCATGTCGTCGATGATCGATCTATTGAGAACGTATCGATGTTTCTTCTCACTGAGGCACAGGGCTTCCGCCTTGGCACTTTATTGCTCTGCTCGAATTTCCTACCTCGATCTGTGGTATTTTAACCTGTCGGCCATTTTTCCCACTGATCAGTGTCGAAACGTAAAATCGCATTGCATCAAAGAGTACAATTGCGCAAGGCACATACATGCAAAACGAGTCGTATCTTCTCTTTGTCAATTGCCAAATTCTGTCTTTCTAAGAAGAAAAGGAGAGTTGTCATGTTCCCCGTTCGTGTCTCCTCTTCTTTGTCCTAGAAAGACACGTTTTTATGTGCTTTAGCCTTTGAGAACTACATGGGTAGTGCTTCTATGTTTTCTTTTTTATTGAGTGTAACCTAGCGGTCCGGAAAATAGACTCGAGTCTCGGTTTAGGAGTTAGAGAACAAAGGCAACTTACGGGCCGTATATTACCTCAGACCTGATACCTCGGTCGTTATGTATCCGTCTTTCCAGTGGGGAAGGGATACGAATACTGCATCCGTACATAGGTAGACGAAATCAGTGTGCCTTTGAATTGACATATGAACGCAAACAAGGCACGCCGCACAATGCTGGGCATGTATCGGAGTAGGTACTTAGGTAGGCACCTACGCCGAGTATCTGGCCTGGCAGGCATTGGAAATGAGTTGGTGCCGGACGGTAACCTGACATGGGAAAAACTGGTACATTACATACCGAAGTGGTCAAAAAAGAACCCCCAAATGAAAAGAAAGGGGAATGTTACATGTATGCAGGTACGACATGACACGTCACACTGGCTGCCTGCCTGCAAGGTACGAGTACAAGCACTACATATGTATGTATATACATTTGACAGCCCTATCATGGTGACTACAGTTACATAGTTATTTGCAATTTACCGGTACGTAGTAAATTATCTGGTTCTAACGTTGTATGTAGCTTGTTTTGTTACTCCGTATAGCCTATATACTCTGTACAGAAAACAAAGTATATGTGACTTGTAGTCGAATCGGCTAACTGCGAAGCTTTGTTGTTCACTTTGGGTACTGGCATGTAATACTCGGTACGTAAGCATGCATGACGCGAGCGTGGCTGACGAGGCGCCGCCGAAATGGTGCGAGGTGGTGGGAGGCGAGGCGTGAGACTCGTAACTTGTAAGGCACCAGACGTGAATCGTAAGGTGTGTGTCGAAAAAGGGGCATATGTAAACTTTGTTTTCGTCTCCTGTTGCCTCTTCCGATGCCGTTGCCGAAAGCGCACCTAGAGGCTAGGTGTGCCAAGCGCCGTTCTGCGCCCCAATCTTTTTTTCTCTTTTCGACACCAATTCCATGCTCCGCCTCGCTTGTACATATCTTATTTTTAATGTTGAAGTTAGAATAGCGTCTCAATTGGCCGTTCTCCTTTGTCCAGCGCTGCATTGTGAATCGTGAATCGTGATTGTACGGGAGTACATAGGTATGTACCTAAACTGCGCCCGACATCTGTAGGCATCTTCGTCCTTCGGCGGCGGGTCCCCGGAGAAATCGCTGCCGCCGTCGCTGCGTGGCGTCAAACGAGCGCTCGGATAGGTGGAGTCCGTGGGGATTGCTGACTGGTGTTGTTTGCAGGCCGATGGCCAATGTGATTGGCTTGGCTGATACCGGTGTTCGTATTAGCCAGGGTCTGTGTGGCCGGGAATAGAAACAGACAAGGCCGGGGGGATAAAGTCGAGTTGAAATTGTTCTCGAAGCGCAGGGATGGATACATATGTACATATGTAGTACCTTACTTAGGTTAAGGTATGTAGCTTTGCTTGGAAAGACTGCGCTCGCTGGATATTAATGCATTCTGGTTGTACTGAATCCGCTGGAAGCTGGATGACTTGGACGTGCGTAATTATGCGTGTCCAATGATGAGTTGCTGGGCGCTGCGGGGGGACATGAACGCTTTGAGTACGTACAGTACTTACTACTGTCAGAGACTCAGTATGTACATGCTCGCTGCGCTTTGGGCCTGAGACTGATGGCGATGCAGACGGCACATGGGCCCGTGCTTGAGACCCACTATGGCCAATGCTGCGCCTCTGGCTGAGTCTGGCACCAGTGAACCACGAGTCCACGACTTCCTCTGTCCAATCCGCAAGCGACGCTCCAATCCGCCATCCCGTCAACACCATCGACCACCACACAAGCGTCCCCAAGCGCTGCATATCCCGTTCCCAAGCAACCCAATTCCAAACACAGCAGATTACTTAGCCAACTTATTAGCCTCCACGGCGCACGCATGCAACGGAGAACGGCGCCAATTGCGGGCGCCCATGGGCCTTTCAGCCACGTGCTGCTGCCCAGCGATTGGCCAATGGCCACGCCATCACCGTCTCCCACTGTCTCCTTGTCCCCAAATCTCCTGTTCCTCTCTCCTGGGGCGCCGGAATACCCGGCGAGCCCCTCACCAACGCTCGACTTAAGCCGGAAACGAACCCAGAGGCGAAGACAAAGGCGTCGGGGGCCCATGGAATGTCCCATGTCATGTTTTTGACCCCCGGCCAAGGGCTCCTCCCCATCCGCTGTCCGTGCATAACATCAGCTTGTATTTCTGTCCTCGCTCCGCTCCTGACTTCTCTCTTCCTTCCTCATCTTTCTGTATTTTACTCCGTCTCTTTGCTTGGCTCATCATACGTCTGTCTTTCGTTTTTTTGGGAGCCTATACCACGGAATTGACTTTCCGACACCTTCGTTTTCGACACCTGGAATTCGTTGTTACGCATATACATTAATAGCATGCATTCTCACATCCTCACACTGGCTACGGCCATTTCCGGCGCCAGTGCCGTCTTCAACGGCTTCAACTACGGCAACAAGTTTACCGATGGCAGACTCAAGACCCAGGCTGACTTCGAGGCCGAGTTCAAGGCTGCGCGAGGCCTCGAGGGCACCAATGGCAGGTTCACCAGTGCTCGTCTCTACACCATGATCCAGGGCGGCACCAACAACCAGCCCATCTCCGCCATTCCTGCCGCCATCAAGACCAAGACCAGCCTTTTGTTCGGTCTCTGGGCCTCCGCCGGCCAGGACAACTTCAACAACGAGCTCGCTGCTCTCAAGAACACCATCCAGCAGTACTGTGACCAGCTCGATGGTCTCGTTGCCGGTATCTCCGTCGGCAGCGAAGATCTGTACCGCATGACGCCCACCAGCCAGAAGAACTCTCCCGACCCTGGTGCCAGCGCCGACACCCTGATCAAGTACATCAAGGAGGTCCGTTCCGCCGTCAAGGGCTCATGTCTGGAAAAGGCCCCCATTGGCCACGTCGACACCTCTGACGCCTACGCCATTGAGGCCAACCTCGCTGTGATTGACGAGCTTGACTGGGTCGGCATGGACACCTACCCCTACTACGAGAACACCAAGCCCAACGGCATCGACAACGCCGCCTACCTCTTCCAGGCTGCCGCCGACAAGGTCAAGAAGGCTGCTGGAAATAAGCCCCTTTACATCACCGAGACTGGCTGGCCCGTCGTCGGCCCTACCGAGAACAAGGCCGTTGCTGGCACCAAGGAGGCCCAGACGTACTGGCAGCAGGTTGGGTGCCCCATGTTCGACGACACCAACGTCTGGTGGTTCACTTTCCAGGACGGTGCCCCTACCATGCCCAACCCTGCTTTCGGCGTCATCGGTTCTACTCTCACCTCCAAGCCTCTCTACGATCTCTCATGCAAGGGCCACGAGACCCGACCTGCTATCAGCTCCAGCCAGCCTGCGTCTAGCAATGTTGCCTCTGCTACTGGCTCTGGTAACGCCACCGGCTCTGGATCTCAACAGACCACCGCCGGTCCCTCGCAGCCCACGGCCTCTGCTAAGGGTGGTGCTAACGGAACCTTTGTCCTGCCCAAGACCCAGGGCGGCAATGGAAGCGGCAACGGTAGCAGCAGTGGCAGTGGTAGCGGTAGCAGCAGTGGTAGCGGTAGCGACAGTGGAAGCGGCAGCAGCAGTGGCAGCGGCAGTGGCAGTGGCAGCAGCAGCGGCAGTGGAAGCAGCAGTGGTAGTGGAAGCGGCAGTGGAAGCGGCAGTGGAAGCGGCAGTGGAAGCGGCAGCGGAAGCGGCACTCCCACTGGCTCCGGTCCCACCGTTCCTACCAATGCTGCTAGCCAGCTGAATGCCATCGTTGGCGCCGCTGCTGGTTTGCTCATGGCCGCTGCGGCTTTGTAATGGAAACGGGTTTAATGTGTAGTGGAATTTCATGTAACCAATAAAAATAGAGCGTGTATTGCTTAGGAAAGTAACACGGATACAATGTACTTTGTTATGCATTTATGGATACAAGAATGATGTTTTCGATGAGTCGTTCGTTCGCATAATGAGAAAGTGCACAGAGTACGGCTGCCGCAGTATACTCCGTAATACGAATGCTCTTCAGGATTGTGCCGGAAGCGGTAACTATCAATCAGCTTCAGGTGTCAGAGACCATGAGCTGTTCAAGTATAGCATGACAAATTCATTCTGTATGCATGCGGGGCAATTAGGTACAGCGACGTCCGTTCTCGACCTTGAGAGCGCTGATTTTTGAGCATTTCATTGAAAGCAGTTAACGCTTACCGCCTACATATCCATATCTTCAGTGCACAGTATCCGGTGCAACCACAATCATGAGCTCGAATGACGATACATGTAACGTACTCAGTACATCGAATTTTGCTCTTCGAACCCCTCTTAATATTGCAGGCAGCGTGACCACGTGCCTCGGACGTCTCTCGAGTCCCGAGTCACCCGTCCAAAGACACTCACACACGTGTCACAACGACACCGGCGTTGCCTCAAATTGCCCTTGTCCTGTTCTGTGACTGTCTAATTCGCCCAATTTTTCGACACTGGTGGCTGTGAGACGACTTATTTACGAGAATGCAATTTGTGCCGTTGAGTCAGGTTTCGGGTACCCAGTCGCTTGTTTCATTTTCCGCTGTACGAGGCATGTACTCCGTACAGAGTACAGAAAATACATGGATACTGATGGGCCGTAGGGCCCCTCCTGCGTCGGGTCGTTGGGCCTATGGATTCATGGAATAGGTAGTAAAGCTGAAGTATCCGTGTCGCGATGTATGATAGAACCGAAACACCCTTTCGCACCAATAACTATGAGCCAAAGCGCCCAGTACCGTCAATAGTGCTGCAGCATAGTGTCAAGACCCCAAGTTGCACCCAGATGAACCCAGGCTCAAAGAATTCCAACGAATCTACGGAGTGCTTGATCGGCTTCCGCCGCATCAAACCCACAGGCATTTCTCCCTCACCAAGCCACGAATGGACTGATGATCGAAAGGAGCATCGAACATGATCCGGTCTAGGATTTTGACAGGCGAGACAGCCATATGAGATAGCCCAGATGTAAAGTCACAGCAAGAGATGTCACGCATTCCAGCTCAACTTGGGCGTGTCCACAGTTTTGGGGGATTTTCCTCCTGAGTCCCCGAAACCCTACCATGAACCTGGCATAAGTAAAACTTCGCTTTTCGTCTCTTCTTTTCAATCATCGTCGCAAATTAGTTCACTCATTCATTCAGCTTTTTAGTGGCACGTACCTCGGCCTCCGAACGGCCGGTCCATACATCGGCATTCGGGTGTCGTACGCCGAGCGGTAACACAATCGGAAGTTAGGTAAATGCAGTTATGTACATCAACAGGCATGCTTACTCCTTTCCAGGCCAGCAAGCAGCACCGATGCAATTCATCAGCCAATGTCGTAACACGTTTTGCCCTTAGTCTTCTCCGCCACTGCCGAGCTACGGCGCAATTACTGAGGTCGAAGACAGTTGATCTGGGGGGGCTGTCCGCGTCGTCGAGAAAGCAGGTTCTGTGCAAGTGCGGGCAAGACAATCGCTTCCGTAGTCCACGTGTGACTGTGCGACTATCACGTCACACACTGATGAACCTGACTGAGTAAGCGGCATCATGCCCTTCTTGGGATACCACTTGGTGATCCAGAGGGGCTGGTGATCCAGAGCAAATAATAGAGATATAAATAACGTCGACGAGGACGGCGAAGAGAAAGAGAGCAACCCAACCCTGATCTTTCCGCACAACGCATTTCATCATCGCGAGCTCGTCCTTAAGGATCCAACGACGGACCAGACCAAGACGCTCTAAATCAAGACGGTAGATACATCATACAGATGGCCCCTCCCAACCAGATTCTCGGCGCAAAATCGCGCGAGGTCCCCATGCGTGTCATCGTCCATGGCCTCCATCGAACAGGGTCCAAGAGCACCCGCACCGCACTTCATCAGCTTGGTATTCACAAATGCTATCACATGGTGGACGTCTTTGCAAACCTTGAAACAGACGCCGGCCTCTGGATTCGTGCCATGGAGGATAAATTTGGCAACGCCGGCAAGGACGACAAATGGACTCGTGCGGATTGGGATAAACTCCTAGGCGATTCACAGGCCTGCGTCGACACCCCCTCAGGTTTCTTCACCATCGAGCTCGCAGAAGCCTATCCCGAAGCCAAAGTCGTCATCCTGAACCGCGACCCGGAAAAATGGTACGAGAGCGTCAATGCCAGCGTAGCACCGGGCATGAAGCCCACCTCGGTCATCGGCGCGCTTCAAAATTGGTACCTGGCGACCATGCTTCCTGATTTTCGCCAATGGACTCGCTTGGTAACGGCCATGTTTCAGTACTGCACACCTTTTGACTACGCCACCGAAAAGGACAAGGCCATTGCCTGGTACAACGAGTCCTACCGACGTGTTCGGGAGGCCATTCCTGCAGAAAGGTGCCTCGAGTTCTCCGTCAAGGATGGTTTCCGCCCGCTGTGCGAGTTCCTGGATGTGCCAGTGCCCACAGTCCGCGATGAACAGACGGGACAAGTGACGGACGCGCCGTTCCCACACATGAATGACCGCGAAGCCTTTGGTCTGCAGTTGAGAAGACGAACTGGGGAAAGGATGCGGGAGGCGAATCGTAAACTCTGGCAGTGCTTCTGTGAGGCGTTTACAGTCGCGGCGATGGGCTGCGCAGGGTATTACGTATGGAAAGGCCGTTGGGAGGTGCGATTCTGGTAGAGCGAGCCTAGAGACACGGAACTAGACCGAGAAGGGCAAGGGAACGGAGGAAAGCGAAAAGATGGTTGAGAACTTGAGAAGATGAGGCCAAAGACCAAATTGAAGGAAGTCGGGGGGAAAGAGTGGGAAAGGAAACTTGGACGAACAGAACTTCAGAAGTGGGAGACATGATAGACGACGGCAACGACTGGAAATTAACATGCATATTACTGCGTACCTATGTACATAGGACATGATCCCTTATTGAGCGGTATGTACAGTACGTACTACATACGTATACATATGTACTCCGTACATAGGTACAAATACCTACACAGAGTCATTGATTCGGCTTTAATTAGAGCAATTAGTAGCTTGCATTTCTTTTCCTTCGCGTTCCAAATTTCCGAGTCACTTGTAAGTTGTACATTGCGAGTTGTAAGTTGTTCTCCCTTCGACGCTTCGTAGAGTCCCCGCTTTTGCGGCTTCATCTTGCTCATCTGGCCTTTGCAGAGTGCGCACATCGCCGTTGTTACATCACACACGCGCAACCGTCCTCCTTCATTTTTTTTCTTGTACGGTCTCTTTCGCTTCTTCGTCTAATCCTGAAGAAGCACGCCTTGGAGAAACAAGTCCGGGCCATTAACGCAGCGCAGATTGCGGCCTCCTTCTCCCCCTCTCCCTCCTCATCATGGCGCGTGCGCAACGTCTCGCCGTTTCTCTAGCCCTGGTGGCCGTTTTCCTCGCGGGGTACGCGCTTGCAGCGCCACAGGATGTCACGAGCGCGAAGACCCTCGAGACGATGAGTCTGGAGGAGCTCGATGTGCAATTACAGGTTGGCACTTCTCCTCGCTGCTTCTTTTTTCTCGCCTTTCCTCCTGTCTCTCTCTCTCTCTCTCTCTCTCTCTCTCTCTCTCTCTCTCTCTCTCTCTCTCTCTCTCTCTCTCTCTCTCTCTCTCTCTCTCTCTCTCTCTCTCTC
>SRPS01000076.1:0-106700 GCA_018360175.1 Claviceps arundinis | reverse complement strand
GATTGGTCTCTGCGATCGGTTTCTTGGTGTTGTGGAAAGGAGAAGTTTTATGGTGGGGCACGATGTGGCTCCGTCCTATAAACACTTTCCATTTTGGCATTCCCTTCGAAACGCCCAGTAGTTTGCAATTCGCGGTTGTATGTCCCAGAACTAGCGAATCTGAAGTCAGCACAACAACGTACTCAATAATCGACCTATCCACCGAGTCTCAACTTTCAAGACGTACTATTTTGAGCGCATATGTCTTGCTGTCGGTGCGTACTCTCCAAACTATTCCCTCTTCCCCCCATCCGAGCAGTTTGGTGAACCTTATGCTTCGCTGATGCGTGAAACGCCCTAGCCGAGGCTTCTGGAAATCTCGCCATGCACAAGCGGCCGCAGTCTCACTCATTGATTTCTCATCAATACTCATTGATTTCTCATCAATAAATGATGGTTTTCGCGCACAGGTATGAACGGGGAGGCGCTCTGGAACTTGATATCGGGGGGGTTTAAAACCTGAACAGGCCTTTAGATCTTGCTCTTTGGTGCATTCAGATACTGGAAAAGGCTCGAAAGATGCCCGTTCGATGCCTTTAGACTGTTCGATGCGTTCAAACACTTGGCAGGGCTCTGAAGTCTGCCGCTTGGTGCGTTTGAATGCTGGACAGGCCTGCAGCTCAGATACTGGACAGGCCTCTGAAGATTTCCGTTTGGTTCGTTCAGACACTATACAAGGCTCTGAAGATGCCCGTTCGGCGCGTTTCAATGCTGGACAGGCCTGTAGTTCAGATACTGGACAGGCCTCTGGAGCTTTCCGTTTGGTTCGTTCAGATACCGGACAAGGCTCTGAAAATGCTCGTTCGGTGCGCTTAGACCGTTCGATGCGTTCAAATACTGGGCAGGGCTCTGAAGTTTGCCGTTCGGTGCGTTTCGATAGAGACATGATACCAACGTGATACCTGAGTGAGATGAGTCTTTTCGATATTTAGGCGGAGAAAGAGTGCCCCACGATTCTGAATCACGAATGCGTAAGTTGCGATTTGTGGTAATAGTTAGTGGTAGATCACACTTACACTACTTGGTGGTGACTGGGCCTGCCAGAGTGTGATCTGATACAATGTTTGAATGTGATGATTTTTTGTATTGCCCTCTGATGGATTCTGATTTCTGATCATGTCTGGTCCAAGTTCGTAACTTAGCCCTCGACCTTCACTCCGCTCAAGTACCACAGGTAACCTCGATGTTACATCACGTGCCATATTTATGTTGAGGACCTTGAGGTACATAGCACATTTTCGTGTTTTCCTCTCTTAGAAGAGAAGTTTATGATTGGTCTCCGCACCTTGCGTCAGATCTAATCGGGGCCATATGTACCGGAAGTTGAAACATGTTGAGGCCATGCTCGTGCTGGCAGCCGCATCACGCGACGGCCGCACCAGCCGATTATCCCTACCTACCTCAATACACCTAGATTGAAGCCTCAACGGAGGAGTGAGCACAACTTACAAGTAACCCGATACCTCCTCACCTTCTAAACAGGTCACAGAACTTGATCAGTCTCACGAGATTATTGCAGCAGGTTGTTCTCTCAACCTAGAAGTTGAGCTTGTTGAGTAGAAAGATGAGATAAGGTACGCCGTGATCCTCAAGAACTGTCTGATTTTCTTAAACAGGGCCAAAATAGAGACGATTGTTTCAATGACGACGAATTACAATTGCCGTCAAACGTCATTGTCGCGCCATTGCAGCCTGCGAGCGCCCGCGAGCGATAAGCCCCACCAGACTTCCCGAATGTCCGACGGCGTTTGTCCCACGTCCATTCCCATTGTCGACGCTATCGTCGACTGCCTTCTGTTCGTCTCATTTGTCGACCTTCTACAGAGAACCTGTCGATCTCAATGCTTTATTATCGGACGTTGAATTGGGCCCTCGTTCGACCCGTCCACGGCATTTGTTGATATTGAGCGTTTCGAGCACCCACCTCCTCCCTCGTCCTCCGGTCCCCAGTTCGCCAGACGCCGCCCTTGGCTAGCAGCATCCTTTCCCAGGGCTCTCTTCCGCCGCCATGTCGCTATTCAGCATGCCTAGTGGCGGCGGCAACGACATGGACGACTACTATAACCTTGGGACGCACCACTGTCCCATCACCACGTCCAGCCCCGCCGCGCAGACCTGGTTCAACCGCGGACTCGTCTGGTGCTACGGCTTCAACCATGAGGAGGCAGCCCGTTGCTTCCAGACGGCCATCTCGCACGACGCCTCGTGCGCCATCGCTCACTGGGGGCTCGCCTACGCCCTGGGCCCGAATTACAACAAACCATGGGAGCTCTTTGGCCGGCGCGAGCTGAGCACCACGGCCGAGAGAACGCACAGGGCCGTGGAGCAGGCACAGGCGCTCTGCGGAAACGCTTCACCGGTGGAAAAGGCACTCATTGAGGCTCTTCGATTCCGATATCCGCGCGTGCGGGCCCCTAGGAAGGGAGACTACTGCATTTGGAATCGCGAATACGCCGATGCCATGGGCTCCGTGGCGGCGCGCTTCCCGCAGCATCTCGACGTGGCGGCGCTGTATGCCGATGCCATGATGAACCTGACGCCGTGGCAGCTGTGGGACATCAAGACGGGCCAGCCAGCAGAGGGAGCGCGGACGGAGCAAGTGAAGCGCGTGCTGGACGAGGCATTATCGCAGCAAGGGGGAGACCAGCATCCAGGACTACTGCACCTGTATATTCACCTCATGGAGATGTCGAGCACTCCTGAAGCAGGCATGCCGGCCGCCGACAAGCTGCGCGGCCTCGTCCCAGACTCTGGACACCTAAACCACATGCCGAGTCATCTCGACATCCTTGTGGGAGACTACGCTCGCGCTGTAGCCGCCAATGCCGATGCCATGGCCGCCGATGACAAGTTCTTACAGCGCGAGGGCCCGCTGAACTTCTACACGCTCTACCGTAGTCACGACTTCCACTTCCGTATCTACAGCGCCATGTTTTCCGGTCAGTCTCGACTCGCTCTCGAAACCGTCGACATGCTCGAGGCCTCCATCTCGGAGGAGCTTCTGCGGGTGGAATCCCCGCCCATGGCCGACTGGCTCGAGGCTTTCCTCGCCATGCGCGTCCACGCCCTCATCCGCTTCGGTCGCTGGGACGACATCCTCTCGCTGCCGCTGCCGCCCGACCAAGCCCTCTACTGCGTCACGACTGCTCTCCTCCATTATGCAAAAGGCGTTGCCTACGCAGCCCTCGACCGCGTCGAGGATGCCCACCGCCACAGGGACCTCTTCCGCCAGGCCGTCCCCCTCGTGAAGCCATCTCGGACAATCTTCAACAACAAATGCGTCCGCATCCTCGACGTCGCAGAGGCTATGCTCGATGGCGAGATCGAGTACCGCTCCGGGCACCACGACACTGCCTTTGCGCATCTCCGTGAAGCCATCCAGCGCTACGATTCTCTGCCCTTTGACGAGCCATGGGGCTGGATGCAGCCCGTCCGTCATGCCTACGGCGCGTTGCTCCTCGAGCAGGGCCACGTCCAGGATGCTCTGGCCGTATATAGAGCTGATCTGGGCCTTGACGATTCCCTGCCCCGCGTTCACAGACATCCTAATAATGCATGGGCTCTGCATGGCTACCACGAGTGTCTCGTTAAGCTGGGCCGCATTGCAGAGGCTAGGGCTTTGGCGCCGCAGCTGAAGAAGGCGTTGGATGTTGCGGACGTGCCGATCAAGGCGTCCTGTTTTTGTAGGACGTCTGTTACAGCGAAGATTTAGAGCGCCGCTCGGTGCTTTTATTCTCATCTCTCTCCCATTTTTTTTCTTTCTGGGGCTTCTCGTTTTGTTTTCCTTCCCCTATCTCGATTTTCTTCCTTTCTGTCTCAACGTGGTATAGAGTAACACAACACAGTACAAGCATGAATGGCGTCGTGAGGGTTTGAATTCGGGGAATATGCCGCAACAACGGCGACGGGATTTCAGTAGAAATGCTGGGCGTAGCGCGCTGAGCGCTGAGTTGAGCGGTGGGTGACATAGGTAGATTTCACCACATCATGGCCAATTCGTCAAAAATAGGGTATGATTTCATAGTAATGCAAAAGAACAACATCCTTGTTGAATCCTGAAAGAATGCACAGTCGCTGGCTCGAGTCCACAGCATTTCGTCTAGACTCCGCACAAAGTCAAACAATGCAATATGATTAACCAACTCGCCCTTTCGACAGCTTGGCCGCAGCACTACTTGCATCACTCCTCGCCTCACTCCCCGCCACGTCTTCACCACTATCAACACCGCCACCACCATAGGCCCGCTTGTTCTCCTGTAACAAAAAGTCCTCCTGCTCCTGCGTGCTCTTATCCAGATCCAAAAAGACCCAGATCCCCACGGCACTGACTAGGCTAAGCGCAAACAAGAAGTAGAACGCCGCGCTGTTGTTCGTCCCTCCCGGGGTGGCATCGATGATGGCACTGCAGATAAGGGGCCCGAGCAGGCTGGAGGCCTTGCCAATGATATTGAAGACAGAGAAGAAGAGAAACTCGTGGCCGCGGGGTGTGACGGAGCTTATCATGATCTGGGAGTAGCTGTACCAGGGACAGACAAAGAGTCCATAAAAGGCCTGGTAGGCCCAAATCTCCCAGACGGTGTGGAAACCAAACCGGTCGCTCCAGTTGCCAACCATGCCCCAGGCGTCCAGGACAAGGATAAAAAACATGTTGGCGTTGAACATGGTCTTGGCGCTGAGGTTGAATCGTTTCTGGATGATCCAAAAGGTACCAATCCCCACGGCCTGTGCGACGATGCCGACAAGGAGCAGGTACGTCAGAGTGAGAGTGTTGTAGCTGACGACTTCGTTTTGCAGAGTGGAAATGACAGTAACAGTCGTATTGAGGGAGTCACCGAGAAAGAAATACCCAACCAGGTAGATGAGACTCTGCTTCAGACGCCAGATCTGCGTGAGGGCTTCACGCAGCTGCCACAGACCGGCCGTGACGATATTGTGCCCCGGCGGGATCTGCAGCCCCGGACGCGTCTTTTCCATAACGAACCAGGCAACCGAGAGCGCGAGCCAGCAGGCCGTCGCAAAGGTGATGAGCACCGATAAGCCCCAGTTGTTGTTGGCGGTGCTCTCATCCACCTTCACCGCAAACATGATGCCTACAATGATGGCAAGGATGACTACCTCCCCGACGGACTGGATCCAAAAGGCCACATTGCTCAACCTGCTGCGCTCCAGCTCATCTCGCCGGTCGAGTTCCGGCCGCGCAATGTCACCATTCTCATACGCGGTATGCGCATCCCTCATGTACGGGGTATTGCGCGCCAGCGATGGGAATGCCGCCGTCCAATACGTCAGAGTCAGCTGATACGAGATCAAGCCCACGATGTAAAGCCCAATGCCGACCCTCCACTGGTCCGCCTCGTGCACACCTATCCAGCCAAAGCCGACGCCGTAGGCAACAAGGGACCAGATCAATAGAACCCATCGTCGGCCGGTGCCAAAGTCGGCGTAGGCACCAATGATGAGAAACAGGACCGCCTGGATAGCGAAGGAGACGCCATTGCAGAGGAGGACTATACTGTTGACGTCGCGCTGGCGGCCCGCAAAGTCCAACAACTTGGAGTCCCCTGCGGCCTGGGCCAGGAGGTTCTGAAACGCCGTCGGTCCAAAGTTGAAGAGGGCGAGGCCATTGGCACCTATGAAGTACATGTACCACGATCGGATCTCCCATTTACTAGTGGGTGGTGTTTCGCGATTCTGGAACGCGGGCATCACAACGCGTCGCAACGGCTGCGTCGATGAGGGCATATCGGAGGGCTCGTCTGTCTTGTCTCCATCGCGAGCTGCCGACGATGAGGAGACCGATGGCGTAATGGCTGCGACATGCTCGTCCGCCAATTTGGTCGCCTCATGCTGCTTCTGCTGCTTCTTCTGCATTGTCGGTGGCGGTGTCATGGCCGGCTCGGTGCGTCGATCCCGGACGGCCGCGCAAGATGGATGGTGAGACTTGAGAAGAACGAGCCTGCACTGTCCATGAATTGCTCAAGATGCGGCCGCCACGCCGGTTTTTGTGTTTTCGTATTGCCCTGCCTTCTCGGACATCTGGGCGAGTCGTGCGTTGGCCCAGGAGTCCAGGACCCAGACCCCAGACCAGCCCGTCGTCATTCCTTCCTGATGATGGAGCAAGACTGGCTCGATGGCGTCGCTGGATGGTGGGATGGTGGTACGAGCTCCGGACTTGAGCCGACTAGCGCGTGACTACGACCGAATCAAGACTGGCACTGGGATCTGAGTGGGTAAGCGTGGATCCAACCAAAAGGGACCCTTAGAGTGAGGTAGTGGGTCACTGAGTACGTACCTAGATACCTGTACGGAGTATACTAACGAGGCCTACACACATGTGACTGTACCAGGTACATACATACATAACAATTTGCTAAGTCTTGGCTGCTTTGTTGCGATTCTTCATCAGCCTTGTTGGCAACGCCGTAAATGCATCAGCAAACTCTATTCGTAAAAATCCAGCCACAATAGCGGAAGGCGTCCATCACGCAATCACAAAATTGAGGCGCCCTTTTTCTCTGCAATTTTTCTTTTCACAATGTACATATATGCAGCTGAAGACCCAGAGCCTTACATTACAGTCAAGACAAGCTCACGCACTCGCAAACACACGCAGAAACACGCAGAAATCATGAAACCATCTTCAACAGATCTAGAATATGTTGCGCCTGATTTTTGTAGCCGTCCTCGCGGCAGGTCTTCCCTTCCAGCCATTTTCCCTTGATCCTCGCAGTGGCAAGAAAATTCCCGACCTTAGATTCCGTGAAGATGGCACATTCCAAATCACCGTCTTCTCCGACTTCCACCTGGGTGAATGTATGAGAAACCGCGCCCTACCTACAGCTCCCCCCTCATTATAGGATGATCTGACCGAGAGAATAGTGTCAGCAGTACCAGATGGTCCCGCGCAGGATGCCAAAACTCTCCAAGTTATGCGCGAGGTGCTCGACTACGAGAAGCCCGATTTTGTCGTTCTCAATGGTGATCTCGTGACGGGCGAATCTGCCCCCAGAAAGAAAAACACGCACTACATCGATGACCTTGTGAAGCCTCTCGTCGAGCGCAATCTCACCTGGGGCTCCACGTATGGCGAACACGATCACACGTTCACGCTCCATAGCGACAGCCTTTTGCGACGTGAGCGCAGATTTGCCGGATCCCGAACACGCAAGATGATCGACTTTGACCTTGCGGGGACGTCCAACTATTATGTGCCCGTCTACGCGGCAGATTGTCTCCATGCCAAACGCCAAAAATGCCATCCGGAGCTTCTTCTGTGGTTCTTTGACAGCCGCGGCGGATACAACCTTGGCCGGAGCACCAGATATGGCAATCCTGCCCCTCAACCAAACTGGGTCGATGCCTCCGTCGTGGACTGGTTCCAGGAGATGAATCAGAGACTGAGCCGGGCTGCGCAGCGAGACATTCCGGCTTTGGCTTTTGTGCACATCCCCATCACAGCTGCGGCCGCTCTTCAGAAAGATGGGCTGGATCCTCACAAGAATCCGGGCATCAACCATGATGTGCCGGTCTCTCATCAGGGAATGCGATGGTGTAACAAGAAGAAATACAACTTGGGTGGCCTGCACTGCGACAAGGGTGGATTCGACACGCACTTCATGACCGTTCTGGCTACCACGCCTGGCCTGAGGGGCTTGTTCTTTGGCCACGATCACGGCAACACCTGGTGTTCTAAGTGGCAGCCCCAGATCGCAGGCACAGACGTCGCAGCCAAGGGTATCAATCTGTGTTATGGTCAACACACGGGGTACGGAGGCTACGGGAATTGGATCCGTGGCGGCCGCCAAATCATCGTCAACCGACAGTCGGAAGACTTGGGCATTCAGACGCACATTCGCTTGGAGGATGGGAGGACTGTGGGGGCCGTGAATCTCAACTCGACGTTGAATGAGGATTTGTATCCAGCCACGCCGAACGATGAGACTTTTTTGAAAATGTCATGAATCTTGGCGTGCCCGTCGGATGGAGAAGCCAGGAGTAGAGGAGTGAATTTAATTTGCAACATTTTGTGCTCGGCGCGCATGACATGTTCCGAGTATGTATATGTATGTCCAAAATGACGTTATGATGCAAATAATAGGGGCCATTATGCCTGGTATAAATCCTACTTGCGGCATCTGTGAGCAACTTGAGAGTTCATCTCGTTACAGTGTGTGGGAAAACTTAACCCTTGTTTCGATGCCTCGTCGTGGAAAAACATGCCGCATGCGCACGTCTATACGTCTCCAGAGGCTAAGACCAATCCGCGTCTCCATTTGCATACCTCGCAGCGCACATAGTGGGTCAGGGACAACGATTGAAGAAAACGAGCACATAATATGTGTTCTCAGGAGCTGGCGTCGCGATGCTGAACATTCTCTAGACATATGACTCTGAGTGTGGGATATGCACCTTTGTTCTCAAGCTCGAAAGAACTGGGCAGACTACACACGTTCGAAATTCGCAGTCCATGAGCGACCTCCATCTTGAGTAAGCATAGGTAGGAGCGTTGGTTAGTTCACAGGGTGCATGCACAGTACATGCAGTACACACATAGGTGATAAGACGGAGGTGCTATAATGACTTTTGTGAGGAGATGGGTGGATGTAGTGTAAAATGCAGTGACGCGAAGCTGTGACAGTGCGCGCCAAAGATAGGCAAAACTGAAAGGGGCGTCACGTGAAAGTGAATCGTGAATTCGGGTTTTTTTTTCAAGGATACTGACCAATGGGCAGAGGAGAAGGCAGGAAGACTTAGGTACTCACTATGTAACTCGAGCATAAAGACTCAAGAGACAAACACGAAATGTGCGACATATGTACTCCGTACCTAGGTACATACATAGGTACCTAAGGTATGTACCTAGAGTGGCCGCGTTTCTGGTGGCGCAGCTTGGTGGCGCAGCGGCGCGTGACGAATCTAGAGCGGCCGCCAGGAACGGCACGGCGGACTGACTGATCGACCGATATATCCACGAACTTGTCATAACACAAGTTGTGACCATGAGAGCATCATCTTGTCGACCTTGAACTCTCCTCAAACCCCCCCTCGAAACACCTCACGCGATGCTCGACGCCAACCTCCCCACCTACACCCATCGCCCGTCCGAGAACCCCCTCCACACGCTCCTCTACTACACGTACAACGGCTCAGAGCCAAGTCCCGCATATCTGCTGAAGCGACCGTCCCCCTCAGTCTCGCGCAGCCAGTATGCTCTGGGCCTCTTGGACGTACACTGCCCGTCCGTCGTATACGCCGAAGTCCTGATCCAACCCATATGGACGCAGCCAACTCTCTCCGCGGCTGAACTCCGTGCGAGCTCCTCCCCGAGCGGCAGCCCCGCGACTCCCGCGCCCCTCGTGCCCGACTCATTCGACATCTTGCTCTATAACCCGGACCAGCGCATCTCCGTGAAGCGCATCCCCGGCAGCTGGGGCAAATCAGAGACATGGGAATTCGAAGTCCCAGAGCGTACCTTTAGGATGCCCAGCGCCAGCGAAATTGACCGAGATGCCGGGCTAGCGGTATCGGACTTAGCCCCCAAGGTAGTCTTTCGCTGGAAACGAGACGGCCGCCTCAGCAGAGACATGTCATGCTACATGTGCGGATCGAGCCTAGGCGGCACGAAAAGCAAAGAACCCGACATCACGATCGCCATGTTCCGGGCCGCCAAGAGCGGAAGCATCGTCACCGTGTACGAACCCAACATGGCGCGCGTCGCGGTTGAGGATCGCAAGGGTCTCGAAGTCGCGCTTCTCTTGGGTGCAGAGGTCGTGCGCGACTTGTACCTCGTGCCGCGGCATGATCCGTTCAACACGGGCGGCGGGGGACCAACACGACTGCCACCATCATCGCCGCCGCTGCAGTCGATGCCCTCGAAAGATACCGTGGTGCGGCCCCGGCCGGGGCAAGGACGTACAACGCCTAGTACTGGCACTGCCGCGGCTGTCAGTCAAGCACAGGTCGATGCTGAGACCAGGAGACTCCAGGCCATGGTCGCTGATGAGAAGAAACTACAGCAGGAGCGCGAGCAGCGAGACCGAGAGGAGCAGGACCGTATTCGGAAGATGCTTCAGGAGGAACAGGATGCGCAGCGCCGAAGACGAGAAGCTGAAGTAGAGCAGGAGACAGAACGGCTTCGCAGACAGTATGGGGTGCAGCAGCAGCAGCCGCAGCCGCAGCCGCCGTTGCCGCCTCGTCCGGTTTCCAACCAGGCGCATCCGTACGCTTCGGGCGGTTTGGGCGGGGTGCAGCAACAGCAACAGTTATCTCCTGCAACGATGCCGCCTCGACCGAATAGCACGGACCCGCCCTCCGGCAGCGGCAGCGGCAGCGGCAGCGGCGCAAAGAAGAAGCATTCCGGCCCGCTAAGCGCACTGCTTGGTCCATATGGCGGGGTTCCGGGCGCGACAATGAGCGGCTTCTTTCACCGGCTGGATGAGGATAAGAAGAAGAAGCGGGTACAGAAGAAGAGGAGTTTGTAGGGGGTGAGTCTGGAGGAGATTTTGAAATGCATCGCGGGGCGTTGGGCGTATTATGGTGTCATGGAACTGGGCCATAGACAAATCTGGATTGGCTTTTTTGACATGTATTTTGACTGATGTTCTGGACTGGGCATAGCTGATCTGGACTGGCTTTTTGACATGTACCTATTTTGGTTGGTGTTCTCAGTAGGTATCTGGAGTTGAGCGTGGATGCGTACACACATCTACATATTGCCATTGGCAGGTACATATGCGCATCACAGGGCTGGCAACTTGCACAACTTGGACTCTGTATCTGGATCAGTCTTTCCGTCGCTGCCTCTATGTGACTGATGTTCAGTCCGGAGCAACTAGAACTAAACTGGAGCTGATTCTACCGGAGTCGTCGTAATAGAGGCCCTTGTAGCTGTCCTATCCCGTCCCGTCAGTCCCATATGCGAGCTCATGGAGACCATGCTACTTGAACTCGTTCTTCGATGGACCCCTCACAGCCTGGTTGTTCAACCTCCAGCTTGCCTATCCGATAGCGAGTTCAGCGGCGTGCTGACCTTCTAGTCCCGTCTAGTTGCGTAGTCCGTTTCCATCCCAAAGGACCCAATGAGTCGCATATTGCGCCGTTCCAGGAACGTCTTGGGCCTCGGTCCAATTGAGCCAGCCCCAGTTGGTATAGGTACCTTTGTGTTTGCTCCTGCTTTCCGGCCGGCGAACAGACAAAATGCCAACAGGACAGTAGACAAAAAGACAAGCCATCAATGACTGGCATCGGTATGAACGAAAAACACTCCTCCTGCCACCTGTAGTCCTGCCGTGTATGCACGTCTTGCCTCGACAGTCTGGCCCGTGTCAACCCGGCACTTATATCGCGGTCCTCGAGTATGTACTGAAAACGCCCATGGACCGGCACAATGAGGCTAGCCTACGAGAGGCCCCTTCACCTCGTTCTCGTTATGCCCCTTTCCCACATCATCCTCTGCCGCCGCTGCCCCGCACCCATCCGTACCCTCACGCTACCTCTTCCAGCTTCAAGTCATTCATCAGCATGTACCGACTAAGCAAGATCCAAAAGTACCGAAACCAAACCATCTGGCTCTTGTGCGCCCTCGTCATAGCCCCCCATGCCCTCGGCAGCCCCTGCCCCCCTAGAAGCTGGTTCATAAAGAGCAGCCTCCCCGGATGCGACTTGTCGCGATACCCTGATCCAGCAACCCAAGCCGCCATGGTCGCAAAGACGTCCAGAAACCCGCTGTATTTCCGCGCCATAGGAACCGACGTCAGGGTATACAAGTCGACGGGACACGGCCACTCAGCCTTCCCGCGCATCAGCGTCGAGAGAAAGAGCCGCGCGCCGTGGTACAGCGATATATGATTCGGATGCGACGATACCCCATGGGCATCAAACGTGATGAGAACGTCGATATTGGCAGTGGGCTTGCTGCCAGCGTCGGAGACTCGCTGTGGGCTCACCTGCGGCGCAAAAGCGCTGCAGAGCAAGTTTGCGATGCGGGTGGCATCCCACTTTGCGGTCATGGAGTCAGGGAAGTCGGTTCTGTTTCGTAGCACATCGTATCAGGCGTCAGCAGGATGGCAGTAGTAACGCAGACTTTTAGATTCTGCTGCATCGGCTTCAGAGAAACGTACGGATTGTCCACCACGAATACATCATCCTCACCCCTCAGCCCTAGATGCACACCACTCTTGACGAGTTCTTTTCTTCGCGTTTCGCCAAGTCCATCCGCGTTGCCTTTATTATGGGCGCAAAAAAAAAGGGAAAAAAAAGGGGGGGGGAGTCGAAGTGAAGAGGTGAGAGGACGAAGCGTCAGCGACCTGGCCAAGGGGGAGAGAAGAAGTCGTTATTCAGCCCTCGCTTTGCGGTTGCGCGCGCAAGGCGAGATTGGTTTTCTGTGATTTATTTACCTGTACTTAGACACAGAATCTTGACATGGTTGCCCGTTTGGGGCCGCGTCAGGGCCAGTACGGTCGGGGCGAAGAACATGGCCTCGTCGTCGGGATGCGCTATGAGGAGGCAGATGCGCTTGCTGCGGAGGGCGGGGAGACGGGCTTGCATGGCGCGTACGAGGTATGTGTATAGGACGGGGAGAAGGACCAGTAGGGTCGCCAGAAGGCTGAGCCCGAGCCACGAGGCCATTGTGGTGGTGGTGAGGGTGAGCGGTGGTGGTGTAGTGATGGGTGAGGGATCTCGTTCGTCGGCTGTGGTGAAGTTGGTCGTTGGTGATCACTGATGGGAGATCGCGATTGCGCCCCCCCGGGAAAAGGAGGCGGAGTGGACGTAGTGGACGTACCTCAATGGAGGCGGCAAGGGGCTGAATTCTAATTTAGGTATGTACCTACGTAGCATCCCGTTCTGCGGGAATGCGACGGGGCGGCCAATCGCAAGAGAAAGTTGAAACGCTTCGGGGAGTCTTCGATCGCAAAGCTTGACCTCTTTTTCCTCATACCCCTCATACTCTTCTTCATAATTTTCATCCCTTGCTGAAGTTGCTGCTGCTTCTCCTTGTTGCGCCTCCTCCCGCTCCTCTCATCATCATCACATCATCAATCACCCCGCCATGCCCACGACGCGCAAGCAACGCCTCGCTGCTCACAACAACGTCCCCCTCCGACAACCCGACCGCACCGGCCCCTCCGAAGCGACTCTCCTCGAAATTGCCGACCAGCGAGGCCTCTTCCAGCAAGCCGCGAAGCGAGAGAGAGAATTGCGCGGCACGAAGAGCGGGAAGTCTACTCCTGATGGCGGCGACAACAGCGAAAGCGATACCGCTAGCGACAGCGACAGCGACAGCGGCGGTAATAGCAAAAGGAACAGCAACAGCGCCAAGAATAGCAAGAGTAACAGCAAAAATGACGAACCCCTCATATCTCCCCGCGCAGAGCGCATCCTCGATGCCGCACTCTGGACCGTAACTATCGCCATGGTCCATTTCACACTAGATGTCCTGGTGCATAATCAATACGCGCGCGAGATGGAATGGTCCGCCATGGCTGTCCGGACATGTCGCGCCTGGGGAGGTATCTATCTACACACGACACAAATTACCTACAGAATCATATTTCCTCTCACACCATGTAGCTAGCTAACCGCACCGTGTAGTCTTTCTTTTCCTGTTCTACTTCCTCCATCCCTTTACACCAAACGCGCCTCTCGTGCCGGGCCTGCCGCCCCGGCTGCAGCATCCTCTCCGGCAGGCGCTCTTCTTTGCGACGAGTATTGTGGGGGGTTGCTCGCTGATACATGTTACGAATACGTATGGGTATTTGGCGACGATGAAGCAGGCGCCTCCGCTGGGATGTTTGTGGTTGTGGGCTGTGGTGGAATTAGATCTAGTCTGGGGGTGTGTGAGTTTGTTGGTCGCGGCGGGGTTTCTCAGGCTGGGGGGGTATGATTTGAAGTGAAAGAGAGGGAGAGAGAGAGAGAGATGAGGAGATGAGCGGGATGCAGAATGGGCGGAGTTGGCATGTGTAGTGGTAGCGGTCCGCGGATTGCTTCGCTGTTCGTGTTGGTGTGTTTGTGTCTTTTGCGTGGGTGTGTATGTGTCTACTACCTTTGCTGACTTGACTGTACAGAACGATGCTCTAGCTTCTCATGCCCTCACTTGCCCAGGTATTGTCAGCCTGCTTTGTGGTAATCGGACGGCTGACTCTGCTCAATATGCTAATTCTACCGACGTCCTCACACACACAGTCCACCACCTGGCACCTTCTGATACCACCCCATCTCCTTGTGGAAAACTCATCATAAGCAGAGAAAATTGATAACCGTGTTGGACATATAAGCCCATGTCAACAGCGTAAAACTACAGAGGCCCATGTAAATCCTCAAGCCATGCATAATCATATCTCAACAAATGACGCAGATCGGGTATCCCCCGTACACTTCTCTAACACAACATCCAGGATGGAACAAGAACAAACCCCGCAGACTATGCCAAATCCAAAAAGAACAGAAAGGTATATATGCAGACAAGATCAAAAGAAATTAAAAAAAAAAAAAAAAAAAAAAAAAAAAAAAAAAAGAGGTAAGAAAGCAAACTCAGCGTCATGTCGTCATGTGTCAGTGTGAAACGAAAAAAGACCATGGTCCCCCTTTCTAGTCCTGACCCCATCCGCGCTTCTACCCTCTTACGAAAAGAATCAAGTCCCATCTCTTTATTTCCCCCATGTGCCTACCTGCACGATCCCGTGCAGTCCCCTGAACCTTCATCACGACTCACATTACCTCCTCCCGCCAGTTCTCCTCTGCGGCTCCGCAAATCGAATCCCCCTCGTCATCGGCGGAACCCTCTCCGTGCCCTCATCTTCCGTATCACTATCCTCCTCCGCCGCTGGACCCCCCATCCCGAGCGCGGCCTGCCGTCTCCGTCTCTCAGCGGGTGTCTCCCCGTTATCATCATGGAGAGCCCCCGCATCATGTTGTTCCGCCACCGCAGCGATACGTCGTCGGCGCCGTTCCACAGCTGTTTCTCCTTGAGCCACTGCTGGCATCTTTTCTGAGGAGCGGCCGCGACTAGGCTCACCAGGTTCACTACTATCCTCTCGCGAACGAGAGGGCGAGACGGATGCTGAGGGAAATTCTCCGGTACGACTGCTGCCTTCGCCGTTGCCGCCGCCGCTGCTGCTCCCTGCGGTGCTTTCTCCAGGACTATCCTTCAGACCGAGGTGTTCCAGGATCGCGGGCACGACTGCGGGTACAATTCCTTGCGTTGGCGGCGGAGAAGGCGATGATGAGCGTTTGCGTAGTGAGTGGGAACTCGAGCTCGCGAGTTGCGCTGCGGCACCGGCGGAGAGGTCATTTTTGGCCATGGACTTGAGGGCGTTGGATGCCGTGGAGCGGTCGACGACTTCGTTGCGCGCGCTGGATTCTAGCTTTTGTACTTCGCGGATAAAGTCCTCCTTGGTCATGCGCCTGCCGACACCGCCAATCGTAAAGCGGATCTTCTTGTCGTCGTCCTCGTCCTGGCCTTCGCCAGCCTGAGCCGATCCAGATGCCTGCTGTGTCTGGTTTTGAGTGGCAGTTTTCCGCTTGCTTTGTTCTCCGCGTTGTCCAAAGCCTGCCCAGCCGACCTTGAACGCCTGCTTGGTAGAGGATTCAGGTCCGGCTTGGCCTTCTTCGGCTGCAGCGGCCGCGTTCTTTTCGCCTTGTCGACGCGTGCCGAGACCGAGGTAGTTGAGACTAGCGCCAATCAAGTCGCTGCTCTCTTGAGATTCGGGTTTCGAAGAGGGCAGTTGGTAGGTTTTGACGACTTCGCCGTCCTTGTCTTCCACAATGATGGTGTTGCCAAACTGGTAGGCGCGCGCTGGCTCGTGTCGTCGCTCACTCTTATCCTTGTCTTTGCGCTTTTCCAGCTCCGACGAGTAGTACTCGCTCACTTTGCGGCGAATTCCTCCCAGCCTCCAGCCTGAAGCCGCCTCCTCTGCTTTGCCCTCGGCCGTCTTGCTTTGCTTATTCTGGCCATTTTTCTCCTCCTCTTCCGCGGCAGAGGGAGTCGGCTCCATGCCGATCACGTCGCCATCGTCGTTTTCGAACACGAGCTGGTGCCCTTCGTCGTAGATGTTGATGTGAGGTGGATGGTCTTGCTGTGGCTGCTGCTGTTGCTGCTGCTCCGGCGACTTCCCGCCACTTCCAGTCGACTTCTCCGCGCCCTCGTCGCCCCCTAGAGTCGTGGAATCGGTAGCCTCTCGTGTTGGTGGCGAGAACTCCTTCTCGGGCGTATCCGCTTGCAGCGACTGTCGGTTGGGGAAGATGGCAGACTGGCTAACGGGGCCACCGGGTCCAATGCCGTCATCCCACTTTTTCGACTTCCGCCTCTTTGAAACAACAGACGGAGTACGACTTCCGGGTCGGCTGTTTCCGTCGTCGTCTCGTTGCCGACGCAAGAAGTTGAAGGGAGGCGCAAGCGTGCCAGCTGGAACGGATGGCTCTTTCAGGTCATCATCATACGAAGCCTCGGACATAGTCCTGGCCATAGACCGTGACTGTGACGAGATTCTGGGAAGTCTGTTCATCCAGGAGGGTCCATCCTCGGCGGCTTGGGTGTAGGACATGGTCAGTGTCAAGGTGTTGATGCGTTTTCCGAGCGTGAAGACGGCAATAGACGAGCCGTGGATCATAATGGACGATATGACGAGGAAGGTGACAATGGGCCACACGAGGTAGATAAGTTTGTAATAGGGCGCATCCTCCGGGGGCAATTCCCCCAGGGGTACTGGTTCATGGTGTTCCAGCTCGGCTCTCGCGAGGATCGCGACAAAGATGGCGCCCACACCGATTGGACCGAAATGCCCGGCAAACAGGGCCTCTCTCCAGTTCTTCACATCTGGTATAAAAGGCTTCAACATCATCATGATGGGGATACGTCTGAAGAGAAGAACGAAAAGAGCAATGACCACAAGACGCCACGCCGCCATGCCGAACAGGCCATTGTTGTATTGCTCCCAGGGAATGATGGTGCCGAAGTAGACAAAGTATGCCAAGTTGAGCAGCAAGTCAATAACGTTGGACACGTGGGATTCCTCCGTCTTCTCACCGAACCATCCATCGTTGGAGAAGCCGACTCCCGCCGCGAAGCCGACCAGAAGATCGTCCACGCCCAGGATACTCCCTGAGCCAGCGCAGAATAGAGCCACGACAAAGTAGAAGACGAGAAAACTCTCTCGGTCAATCATGTCGCGGGATTCTGCGTATTTGATGCCGTGACGGGCAATGTACCCGATAAGAAACCCATAGATGGCGCCAAAGATGCACTCGTATAGTATCACATAGACGATGAAATGAAAACTGACTTGGCCGGCGTCCCGGTTGTACTGAATAAGATAGAGCGATAGATAGACAAAGGGAAAAGCCATGCCGTCGTTGCAACCAGACTCGGCTGAGAGAAGATCGCGCAGATGCTTGGGAACGCGCTTCGCAAACTTGCCTTTGCCCACGACAGACGAAGCCAAGACGGGATCGGTCGCGGTGACGCAGGCGGCAATCACGAGGGATTCCAGCCAGTCCAAGGCTGGGATCATCCACCAGACAAAGAGACTCGTGAGAAGCCAGCCGGCGGTCATGACGGGAACGAGGAGGAAGACGACGGATTTCCAGTGCCTCTCCATGTAGAACTTGGGTAGTTCAACCCCAATGGCAAAGCACTGGACGACGAGAACGATGCGGGAGAACTCGACGGTGACGATGTCGGTATTACCCCAGGAGTTGGGGTTGATGAGATTGGCGGCATGAGGGCCGAAGATGACGCCGCACAGGGTGGCTACGGTGGCCTCGCCAATGTACATGCGCTCCTTGATGAAGGAGGAGCAGAGCATGAAGAGCGAGGTGAAGCCGCCGAGGATGATGTAAACCAAGTGCGGCTTGGTGATGTCGAGATGTTCCCACGCCATTTTGTATATAACACGGTGGTGTCTCGGTTCTTTTCGTACGACGCGATAGTATCTGCCAGATGTTCAAGCTTTGTATTCTTTCTAATTCAACCCATAGACCGGGCGTGCGATGTTTCGAGGCCGTTGCTTGCTCGGGATAGTTGGGCGCAAAGCCGCGCTGACTCGACGGCGGCCGATCGATCGTGGGCCGAAGATAAAGGGGACGAATACATGCAGACCGGATTCTTGTGTCCAATACGCTGTATTTCAAGTTGTTTTCAGCGCACCCAATCTGCAAGCGGTGCCGAGTATTGTTTGCTTCTTCGTTTTAATTTTTCTTTTTTGCAGCCTCGGGCCCGGGTTGTCGACGAGTCGTGATCAAAACAAATGACGACAGACGATAGACCATTAGCCGCACGGACGGGGGTGGGTTACTGTCTCAGATCGGGGCCGGGTCGGAATGGAAGCCGCTTGCTTGTTCGAGATGGATCGCTGTCTAGACAATGGCAATGGCCCAGCTGTAGTCGGATGAGAGAACAATGGTGAATGGCGAGGACGAGCAGAGCAGGAGGAGAAGGAGGATAGATAAACGACACGTCGGTCCGGTCGAAGATGCGCCAGAGGAAGGAAATGAGAAGCCATGGCGGCGGCCAAGCCTCGCGGACCCATTTCCATGGTTCGGTTGGGAGAAGAAATGGGGAGAAAATGGGCCGCGCAATCGTGTGGCTAAAATGCTGAAAAAGGCGCCGCTTGGCTGCAGCCTGCCAAACCTTGATTGTTGTCTTGCGTGGTACATACATACATGATACGACCAATGGCCATGCGACTATGCGACCTTGTTTGGTACTTTATTCCTCGTCCGCCCTATTGTCAGCCACATCGTGTTTATAGGTTAGGTACTTTATCATTTATCCCTCGCTTGTTGACTTGTATGTATGTACATACATATGTACTCTACTCCCTAGGCTTTGCCATTTTGATCTAGGTATGCCTCGTTCAATCCTTTCTCTATTCTCATTTCTCCGTTTTCCTCTATGCATCTTTCTATGCTTGCCCTTTCTTCTCCTGTAGTTCACGTCCTAGTCGTTTCTTCACCTCTTCTTCATCGTGTCGCCTCATTCTTCGCGGGCTGTTACAACTTACGCCGTCGATCCTGTATCACCCACCCCCCACGAGTCCACGACAGGGCCAGAGTAGGACGAGACAGCCTCATGCACGCAATCGTAACACAGGTCCTCTCTGCTGTACTCCCATGACGCTACGGGTTCTTAATTCTAGGGGCCGTGTTAGTCTTATCTAGCTCGTGGGCCGTGGCTGAGACACGTCGATAAAGATGATGCTGCTGCCATTGCAAAGTCGTAGAGACACCTAGCGAGGTAGTTGCTTATTTCATGGCAGGGATGTTTCACTCAAGACGCTGTATTCCAGCAAATTAAGATGTGCGTGCTACGCTCTAGTTGAGCAAGGTCTTATAAATCAGGCCGATGGCCAATAACTCGTGAGCAGGCAGTCGAAAGACTCAACGGAGAAGGCTTTTATGAAGAAATACTTCACCATTACTTGCGCCGGTACGCTGGATGGTATTATTGAACCATCGGAAGGGCGAGTATAGTATTTCCGGATGAGGCTGACATTGCGGCAGGTGCTCATAATGGCACTGAGAATGAACGTATGCCTGATCTAGAGAGTGATCAACCTCCATTGCAAGCATAATGTCCGACGGGAAAGCAATTAACCGCACTAGGATCATAGGATGGTAGCTTGCCCTTGACAGTTCATGCCCCTTGGGCCTTGGCAGGACATCGGATAATAACGTACTCCGTATGTACCGCACATAGCCCCTGATTCAACGACGACAATCTGAATGGGGGGGCGCGCTTATCGGGCAATATGAGGTACATACCTATGTAACTCCCCGTCGTGCTACGGAGTATGTATGTATATTCAATTCAAGCAAACAGACGAACTCTACTCCGTAAGATGCATCGAGGCAGCCAACCGCTTGCTCCTCTGCTATGTACATACATAATTTGACATGCCCCCTCATGGCCCGGGTCCCTGGTCCCCCGCAGCCCGAATGAAGCGTGGCATGAATATACAGCATAAGACAACCCAACGCCGTGCAGAACCCAATGCTAATGCGCCTGATGTGAATCGTTAAACCTCGTCATTCGTGACCATACGTCAAGTCATTCATGAAAATCGCCAAACTCAGCCGCACTTGGCTGTTAATATAACAATGCGTATATCCCCGCCACGCATGCCCCAGAAACGACAAGCCAACATGTCGTCCTCCCGCCTCCGCTGAGCCGAACTGCAGCGCTTTCCGGCAAGGGATCAAAAGGACTGCCCCCTCCGCCTCTGGGGGGTTGTATCTGCGCTGCAGCCCTGCTGCTCGTCGATGATGTTGACGACGACCAAGTGATGGCAGAATGCGCCTGTAGTATTGACGTCGCGGTCGTCTGATGCCGGGTCGGTAAAGAGGTGGCCCTAGATGTTAGGGTTGTGACGGATCTTGTTGGTCCGTTATCATCCGCTGCAATGCTCGTGCGGCTTGTGATCGTCTCAGTCGCTGCAGAAGTAGCGAATACGGGCGCGGATGTGGAAGCAGCTAACGTCTGAGATCCTGGATCAGATGAAGGGCTCGCTTGTTTCGTCGTGGTCGCGCTTAAAACGACGTCGGACGTTGAGACTGGACTCGTTTGGGTCAATGCTTGCGGAGGCGCGCCATCTGTGGTCGATGTCGACGCGGGCGGCGAATCTTCAATTCTACAAATCGCAGCCACGAGATTTCCGTTTTGCGCCGCATTGAGTAGTGACTCCTCCCCCGCGCCGACCATGCTGCAAGACTTTTTGATGCTTTTTTGTATCCTCACCACCCCGCGCTGGCATGACGATGAGCAAGTTGCATCGTCGCCGAAATCTTCAGCAACACAACCTTGCATTGGTGTGTTGTACGCAAAAAGGCATTCCAGTGGAAGTGAGAGAGCCGAGACAGACTGGAAGTTGGACAAGGTCAAGTAAAATCCGGATGCCTCCGTACCCGGCAGAAGCACTCCGTACATTGCCCAAGCCCATCTCGTCGACTTTCGAACCATGATCTCTGCCGTCGAGCTCTCGAGGCCACCAAGCATACGCACGAGGCTCGAAATGTATAATGGCTATAATCTGCGTGGCGATGTTTCTTTCTTCTTGGCAGAATAGTGTTCTTCGGGACTTGGCCTTTCTGACTGGGATATCCGCTCCCGATGTCGTTGTGTGCCTGTCTTAATAAAGAACAAGTATTCGCCAGGACAAATAGCCGATGGAGTCTGTCTGTCTAGGTCCTCGAAATGCTCTCCGTTCCGAGTTCAGTTGACTTCAACGGTAGCGCCTGATCAAAATGGCACGTCACCCTTATCACCGGCCACTGCCCAGGATTTCCTCCGACAGTTCGGCAAGAACCTTCTCCCTCCTCGCAAGCCAAAAGCCTCCTCTTGGCGACGCCCCACAGTTCGGGGCCGGATTCTCTACAACGCTTCGATGACTTCCAAGTTCCGGCATGCACTTTGAAGAGAAGCCGTGGAGCCGTGGAGGTTAGGTCCTGAATCCTCCTCCAGGGGGCAACCCCTTGTCGTCTAGTGTCCACTGGGTTTGTGTGGGAATAACAATGTGGCCCACTCGCATGCACCAGGTAAGAATGATCTTGGTGGTTTGGAGGTATTGTATGCGGAGTAGAGGAAGGGGCAATGAAGACTCAAGAGGAAAGACTGTACATATCAGAAAATAAGGGGAAAAGGAGAGAAAACACACACCGGAGAAGGCATCATGGTGGGCCATTCGGACTACTCAAGTACGGACTCAAGAAACCTCCATCCTTGGCCAGTACGGGCAACACGAGCGGTAAGCTACCTATGCTCGAACAGCGCCAAGATGTTTCCCATGCTGCTTCGCGGTACCGCGCTGAACAAGGGCGCCACGGCGGTCCAGCGATGGAGGTGAAGAAAGTCGCGGCGCGAAACGGGGTGCGTTTGAGGTTCCTGCAGTGATCAGCAAACCGTCCTCGCCCATTGGCTGGATGCTGCCTGCCGAAGGTGCCCGAGATGCCCGAGGTGCAAACCAGACGACGGGTTGTGGAGCGCTGACCAGGGCCTCGTGGCGGCTGGATTCAAGCCGCGTCATACCTGCGTCACAACTCACAAGTTTGTTCAACTTTGTTCCCGCCCCCACTCTAAAACTCTCGTCATTCCAACCAATTGCCAGAGCAAACGACGACTTGACAATCACGAAAAGCCATCAATAGGTACCTAAGGTATCTATGTATCTTCCATCATCGCGTGCGTAACCGAATTCATCACGACTCCGAAAGAGGGTTTGAACGGATTCCTGTTTTAGGAGCATCAAGTAAGCGTTTCGGTGAGCGCCCCTTCTGACAGACTGTCCCGCGGTTTGGCAACATTATGTATGACCGTCTTCCGATATCACGTCTTTCAGGGGCATTTGATATGTCATACATGAATCATGATACAGCACATGCCTGATGTTCAACCTGCAAAGCTATGTGCCAAATTCTAAAAGCAGAGCACAAACAGTGCCAATTCACACAAACAAAACATGATACACGCAGCAAAGTACATACATATAATGCGCAAATAAAGAAGAGGCGAGCACAGGTAGTCGTTTACTCCCAAATCAGCTCCCCTACCCTATCACTCAGCGAATCAACCCCCCCCCCCCCAAGCCAGAGCAACAAGCACATCGTCAACATCAACAACATGCTTGGTCCAAAAAGAACACCCCCAGACTCCTTCCTATCAACCTCCTGCGCAAATTGGCCCGCCATATTACCCACAGGCCAGTACTCGCACATGAGAAACCACCCGCTTTCCCCGCACACTCTCCGCGCACAACCCACCGCCGTAGTCTTCTTCCAGACCAGCTGCGTAAAGTGGCCCGTCTCGTGCGTAAGCTCGGCTTTCCCGTAGTCATAGCTTGACTCCTCCGCGGCCCAGGCCTCCACGGCTGCCGTGGCATTGGGATACCCCTCGGCGAGGTTCTCGCCGTACGGACCCCCCGAGTGGGCGAAGAGGCAGCCGCTGTTGCTGGCGAGGTAATCGGTTGCGTAGTCGGCTAGGGTCTGGTTCCACGCCACTTCGCTGGCGCTGTGTGCCTGGCGGTAGACGTTTGTGCTGTTGAGGATTGCGGACGTGAAGAGAGCAGGGTCCTTCCATTGAGGTTCGTCGGAGGGAATGGCGGGAGCAATGGTCACGGTGGTGATGTCTGGAGATGCGTGGCTTGGGTTGAGGAGCACGAGGAGGAGGAGGAGGAGGAGGGTTGGGAACAGGGATGTCGATAGAGATCGGTGCAGAGATGATGCATGGTTCATTGTGGAAGAACGGAGAAGTGGACGCTGATGGCATGGCATGAAGCAAAGCGAACTTGTGCGGTGTTTGACGATGATGTTCATGAAGAGGCACATTGTGTCTACGCGTATGACCGTTGCAAAAGCGCATCTTGCCCCTTACCGCGTTGAACCAAATCATGTTTTGCTCTTCTGACGCCACAGGAGTGACGTCAAGCCATATGTACACAATTTACATTTGGATTCTATTTGGCTAGATAGGCCATGGTTGATGAAAACATTGTCGCGACTTGGATCGCAGTACGACCCGTGTTAGCGCCTCGTGAGATACCTCCTATGGAGCATTGTTCGACTTGACCATGGCGTTTCCGCGCTATGACCAGTTACCAGTACTCCAGTTTAGGGTGATTGGGGATCTTGGATTCTTGGGGTCCGGACGAGCACGGACAACTTACAAGTCAGTCCTGCGTCCTGAGTCGGATCACAAAGACGGCGCCGAGACGAAGGCGGCACGACGGGCCGCACCGTTCTCCAGTTCTGCGCCAAAGAGAGCATCGGTCCGACGATCGGCGCTTCGTGAAACGTGGAACAAGAAACAGGACCAAGGAACTGCGGCTGCGTAGCCGCCGAGTTATCGCGCTCTGGTGCGTTTTGTGACTAAATGTGTCCAGGGTACTACTGTTTTGGTGCAACAATTACCAACATAAGCGCGGTCAGAGACGCCGATGCGATAATCGGGTCCGATGGAGGATTCATTATCAGGCAGTTGCTGGAGAAAATAACTGTGAAACATGACCATTGACGGTTCGTGCGGTAGAAAGGGAAACGCGTGACCTCACGGGCTTCATGGCCATGGATGGATGCGACCGACCACATATCGCTGCAACGCCCACTCCTACCTTTTGGCCTCTGTTCCATCCACTGCATGGCCAGCTCCAAGCCTCGGTATTTTTTGGACACACTTTCTCCCACAAGAGCATGCAAAGTTGCCGAGTTCGTGGCGTAAAGGCATACTCGCGCATCGCATAGACAGCCACTCACCTTGCCACACAATGCCACACAATGCGACACGCATTCTAGGAACCCTCGCTTTGCGCGGAACAAATGTGACAAGATAAGCCATCGTGACATGGTTTCCAACCCGTGGCCGTCCACTCTGTTTGCCTTGTCAGTTCTCATGTGTGATTGAAACACAGCCCCTTTGTGACTTCCTGGTCTCACTGCATGAAGCACGCACTTTATGTGTTGCGCCCTCTCAACCTTTCTTCTTTTTCTGATCCCTGAACCCCATTGGTTTTCCTCCGATATCTCGCAGTGTATGGCTTTCAATCAAGCAGGGAGTAGGAAAAGAGTATCTTAGCTGGCAGTAATGAGCGTCACGGTGTTCAAAAAAGAGACTGGCAACTGCTACAACGTTGAGGCTTCTGGCTGATTCATGCGGCTCTGTCCTATTTGGGAGGCTTCCACGGACGACAGTTCGGAGAGGGTGGTCATGGATTTGGCCAACAGAGAGCGAGATTTGCAGTCGCGCCAGATTGTAGAACGCTGTGCAGCAGCACGTGGCCGTACCTCAGCTGATTTTACCTCGGGCTGCCGAATGGTGTTGAAGAGTCGTTATAGCATAAGAAAAAGGGCAATATTTGACAAATCGCTGTGGCTGCGTCCCGTTGCATCGATTGTCAGGCCGGCGGACCACGCTGAGTCGTGTTGATATCATAGGCGACTCAAGTCACACGATTGACTGGCCCCCCCTCGTTGAGGCTTGCTCTTACATAAATGCATCATCGAGATTAGCTGAAGATACCTGGCTACGCCGACATCCCCCGAAGCTGGCCAAGTGTAACGCCTTGTCCAACCTTTGGTCGTGTACCTATACCTATACATGTAACATGTTCACATGTGAAGATAGCAAGGCATCGAGTTGTTCTGGCCCGGTCGCTTTTCAGGGCTGACCTGCTTTGAGAAGGCCGATAGCATCGCCAACGACTTGGAGTCAGCCACCATGTCGCTCACAAAGTATTTGTTGTCCAACTTGTCTTTGTGGCATATCTAGAAACTAGGGCCTGGACGCAATCCGCCCAGGCCACGACATGGCCTGGAAATACCCATATCCGAAGCCCTTGGCGGAAATAGCGACCCTGACAGTGAGCAGAGAATTATTTATGCTGCTGCGTATCTGTACGACAAGAACAGAAACAACGCTGGAGTCCTAGAGGCTAGGTATGCCAATAACAAGAGTATCGCGAAAGGCGGCACGACGTTTCAAACAGTAGAATCGCGGCTTATACTGAGGTTGATCCTGTGCTCTGATTTTGTGACTCTCGACAGAACATCTCTTTCAAGTTTCAACGTGACTTCTTTAAGAGGTCTCCATTCGGGAACGAGGCAGGCCATGCATTTGTTCGCCGCCGTTGCCCACACGTCGTTGACAGCGCTGAATGAGATGAAGCACCTGCATGGAAGATTGCAAGAATGTAGCCACTATCGCGGATATGCCTGCCCCCGAAGCGTCCGGTCAGCCATCTGATACGGGCCCGCGATTGGTGTTTCACAGCCATTGGGCCACGGCGGATGCAGGCCTTCGGTGGATGGATATGAAAATGTATCGAGATTTGCTATGATTGCTTCAAGAAAGTGGCCGGTTTGTTCTGAGGCCTGTCGAGACACTCAGGTGACTTACAAGTTACTAGCAGCTAGCTGTGTGAAAACCCAGTAGTAAGTACATACATAGGTACAGTGACAACGTGGCGATCAAACAGCCAGCAAATGTTCTTTTTGCAAATCCAACGGCGAATCTTGTGACCATTGATTACAACATTGGGCAACTAATCGGTGCATCCAATACAGTCCGTACCGGGGCCATGAACGGACGTTGGCCTCGACAGTCCCAACCACGAGGGATTTGTGACATTAGCGTTGGACGCCTACCATTATGCCACATGGCAGTGTTTTGGGACCGCCGGGCCTTGGACTTGACTATCCAGCCTTGGATTCAGGGTCTCATCAGCATCGAGAACAGTAAATATTGTCAGAGGGAGCATTGCATCATTGACAAGAACAGTACGTGAGGGACGCCTCTGGCTGAATCAACGAAATGTAAACTCGGGGTCTCGCCACTCTAACGTGCAGGAAGTCCGGTTCGCTTCAATTGACACGTATACACATGTATACAGCAAGACTCAGAACTCTGCCTTTATGAACATATGATGTCCCGTTTTGCATCTGGCCATACGTCAAATGTCTCTGCAATCTGGTGAAAACTTCGAAATGGTGAGTATGAACAACAGGAAAGTAACATGAAGCAGGGCCCAGGTACACGTGGTGATATGCATCATACCGTCTGCTCGATCCACGACTGCCACTGCCCTTCAATGCGGTGCCACATTGAAACTTGCTGGCGGCATGTGATATTGGCCACACCAGACTTTTAGGTATGCCCAATCAGCCACAGCCATTTTCTGCTGTACACCATGGGCTCTCACTTGATCCAATCTGGAGCCTCACAATACAGCCCTAGACAGAAGTGCTGGGAGCCACAGCGTGTCTCCGACCGAGATTGTAGTATGTAGGCTGGGCAAAAGAAGACGAAGCTGCAAGAGAGATACTGTGCGCCGCCATTAAGACTTGAGCTATGACCGTTAATGTTTACAGCTCGTGGGATTCAGTGCTGAATACAGGCTCATGTGAGCACCGAGATGGACACACATACAGTATGTACTGGGCGATCTAGATACATACCGGTAGTGAACCAGGATGTGATGAAACTGGACAGGGAAGACACACGCGAAGTCTTACGCCAGACTGGGCCTTGCAACGGCTTTGCGACCTGCCAATCATGGTCAGCCCCTATATCACGATGCCCCCGAGGCGAAGCGAATTCCGGTTCATGAGCCGATTGATAATCAGAGAATCGTGAGACATATGTACGTACATACCTACCTTCTTGTTTGCGACAAAATTCCGTGAATAGACACTTTGAAGCACCCCGGCCGACATCGACGTCATATGTTGTCCACATGCCAACGGACTTCGGAGACGTGAATGAACTACATATGTACAGTACCTCTACGGCATACGGCAGACCTTACGCCACGGAAACGCCACGAGGGTAAAACTCCCGTCGACCCTGTGTGCATCCTCGTGTCTGTATGATTCTCTTTCTCACGGCAGAACTTGACTCCAAAGGTTGAATTCGCAGTCTTCGCAGCCTATTCATCACCGCAAGTCGCTAGGTACAGCCTACAGGTAGTCGAAGAGCAGCGCCCCCCATTCTAGCGTTCGTTCTGATTCCCCACGGTGCCCAACGAACTTACGAAGGCTGGAACCTCGCTTCCGGTTCTTCGAGAAGCTTTGGGGTTCCAACTCCCTTGTCGGCCAACCCCACCACGCTCTAGCGGTGAACAACGTCGGTAATGTGATTCTCATGGCCCGAAAATGGCTCCGAAACTTGTGGTTAGGCGGCCAAATCAAGCCCAATGTACAGAGTACGGGGCATGGGTCGCCGATGAACGCCCGTTGAGAGCATCAATTCTTATGCCCCGGCCTGCTTTTCGATGGAGCGTCTGCCGACCACGGAGTTCGGGCTAGGTAGGTATGTACATAGGTACCTGTACGTTCGTGGCGTAATACTCCGTAAAAAGCCGTTTCTTTGGGGCCGAGACACTTCTGCGACGACTTCATCTGCGACAAGGCTCTGCATGCTCTGCTGCACGCTGCTGCTGCAAGGTAGGTAGGATTTGCTGGGACCAGAGTTCTTGGCTGCCAGTGGCCACAAGAATCAAGATGCTGCTGGTCTGGAATGAATCAAGGCCCTTGATTGGGAGCCAGCGATTTCGAAAAGTGATGCGGGTTGAGCACCGTTTGAGGGCGCGAGATCGTCGTCTTTACGCTAGGTAATCTGGCCATAGCCTAGGTAACCGTCTAGGCCAAATTGGCGCACTGGGTCCTCGTGGGCGCATTTGGTATGTACCTACCTATGTGTACATATGATGAATTGTAGGTACCTAATGTACATATCCGGAATGCTGAAACCAAATCAATCATCAGAGAGGCAGTTGTTTACGGAATTAGGGGACTTTTCGTGGCGATACGAGAGCGCTCAGCGAATTGCCGGAATACATGAATACATACATCGCAAAGGACCACAACCGGCAATATTTCATGCAGTTGCACATCATAGATGGCACTTTGCCATGTCCATGAATCCGGATTCCGACCACCATTACGGAGAACAACCAGCGAGAAGTACCTAATGAGTCTTTTGTGGTCGACGGAGTACAGAGTACATACCTACCTAAGTACCTATACACACTTATGTACCCACGTACCTAGTCGTTCTTCCCCGGCCCCCCTTGCTCAGATTCCAAAATTCAGTCATTGTTGGGGAGCTGCAAAGCTGAGAGCTGCCACACTGTGTACATACTCCTTCGAGGGCAATCGCGGCAGCAGAGCGACACGGCTACATACTGGCATTAGCGCGCACTGTATGCACACTGTGACCGGTGACCTGCCCCAGGCCTCTGGCGGCTGTCGAGCCATTCATGCTGATGGAGACGGGGACAGGGGCATGCGGTGGCGAACTGACGAGACCCCCAGCTCGACAATCGATCGGGCGCCGAAAGTTGAAACCCATGTCTGGTCTTGCATTTCTGCTTTCATCTGGCTGTTGCGGCTGGATTTGATACATATGTATGTACATACATACGTACCAGTCTGTTCGATGGAGGGACCTACATACGGAGCGCAATGAGTGCCCTGCCAAGTGCCTGGCCAAGGCGGCGGCGGCTAACACGGCCTGTGCCTGAGCTACGTAGCACACCCATTCTGCGAGCCATCGTTAGAACTCATTAGACCGCTTTGCCTTTGCAAACCTCGGTCCAGACGGCAGTGGGGCAAGGGTCCTGACTCCTACGGTAGCAATTGCTTCCAATCTTCACATTTTCGACTGCTGATCCTGGATTGAGCCACGTGCCCCGGCACTGTTTCTACGGAGTACGCGCGTTTTCCTGAGTCCAGCGGCGAGATTGTCTTGCACAGGCCTCAGCTTTCATCTCAGCGGCTCAGCCTTAGCTTTCGGCGAGCAGGGCGACAAGCGATCCAAAAGGTGCTTTTGGGCGGACTGAGTCAAATGTTGGCCGAGTCCGCTGGGTATCTCCGAACCATGAACGACATGAGTGAGCATCAGATGATGAGTGCCAAGCCTGGCGGGACCAATATTCGGAATTTGTCTGTATCTGTGGCTACAAATATAGGATGCATTACGGAGTACATACATACCTACATACATACATACATACATACATAATATTGCACATGCACACGCATACCTAGGTACGTAGTTGCATACACAACTGTACGTACAGGAACGACACTGGTAACGGAACATGACGTCGCTTCCCAGCCCCAAACACAACCAGTCGCAGCGGCAGCGGCAGTGGATATGGGACGGAGGGTCCCAATGGGACGCGATGTCTCTCCAACCTTCATCCTAAATTTAATTTTCGAAACGCTTGTCGCCGTCTTCATGCTCAGATCATCAGCAAGAAACAGCGTCATTTGGCGGGGCCTTCGTCCCCTGCGACACGCGAATCAGAAGTGTCGTGTCTGGTCACTGGTCAGTGGTGACACACTTGTACACTTGTACCTACACTTGTATGTAAGTTATATAGTATATGTACATATGTATGTACACTTTGTGTGTCAAGTTGACGCACCCGCAGTGCGAGACAATGCGAGAACGAGACCGCTTCTAAATGCGCGCAATCAAGTTTGGCAATTCTGAATGCGGATTGCCGTATACGTACAAGTCCCCGTCCTCGTATGTACATTGCTCATTCCGCGCTTGACAAGTCTGCTATGTATGTAGAGGGCTTCTGACAAAGCCCACACATGGCTTGATAAGCTGCCATGTTTGGTGACTTTTGCTGGCTCTACGTACGGTACCTACATAGTTAGGTAGAGACTGGAGTCACTGGACAGACCCCGCGACTTGCCTCCATCGCGTGGTTTGGTTCCACCGTGGCGATTCGCCATTTTGAACAGCAGCAGCGGCAAAGCTGGTGACTTTCCGTGCGGAAAACGCATCAATGGTATCAATAATTCAATAGTCACAAAGATGCAGAGAAGTCGCCCGCTCTATTGGCTGGTCATTGGATGGTCATGGCCTGGCCATTGGCAGGCGTTGGGGAGCAGTGCAGGCCAAGTGCGGCGAGTGCAGCGCGTGCAGGTCAGCCAACTTCCAAGTGCCAGTGCAAGTCCCGTCGGTGCAGCAGCTGGGCCGTGCCTGCCTTCAGACTGACGTTCAATGGGCCCAGCCTTCCACGTCCTGGTGACGGCTGGTGGCGGCTGGTGGCGGCTGGCAGGGGCATGGGCGCTGTCGAAGCCCTGTGTACAGTGTCGGGCTCTCAGCATGCAAGGATGGCCCGCATGCACCGTGTGTCGGCACTGTAGGCCGCCGCTGTGGTCGCCGTACTTTCCGCACTCATGTCCCACGTTGCCAATCTCCTTCCTTCTTTCCTTCTTACTCCCCGTCGCTACTTCTCTGAGCTCTCTGCTGCTTCCTTCCAAGTTCAGACCAACACAGCAAGTGCGCTTCTTTGGACCGGACCGACGTTGACCAGACTGGTGGACGGCGACCGGAAAAGCTTCAAGTTCCGTCGCCTCTACCGCCTTCACTTGATATGCTCCTTGCGGCATCCCAACCATATTCAACCGTTTCATGCATTTTCTCACAACCGGTGGCCTATCCCGACACTCTTGCTCTTTACCTGAGACCTGAACCTCAGCCCCTCCATCGGATCCAATACGCTCTCGCCCTTCACCTCTGTGGCCCTCTCTCGTGCTACCTGATAACCTCCCGGCCATCCCGCCCTCTGGCCGACTGATCGTCGACTTCGGCTCTGCGTCTACGTTTCTTCTGGCATTTTCGCCTTGAGTGCTCTCCCTTCTTGGTTGCTCTTTTCTTTTCCTGTAGATAGGAGAAAAGGCGGCCAGGGAGAAGAAGAATACTCGACACAATTGTACTTGGCTGGGCGGTGTGTCTGCTTGTGGTTGCTGCCCCACCACGCAGTTACAGCTGGCAACAAGTCACCACCTCACCAACACTTTGCCTCCCGCACCACGACGATCAGCAGCTCGACCATGCTTTTAAGCGACTCTGACCCGAGACTTTCGTCGCGCGCGACCACAATGTCGAATGCCTCAAGTGCTAGCACTGCGGTGAGCAGCAGCAATGCTCCCATCGTCGCAGACGACTCTGGTGAGCTCAAAGTCCCACTTGCCGAACTCGTTGACCCGGCCTGCAAGCACTTCATTGCCCCTCTTGTTGTCTTGATTCTGCCCTTCCTCGGCCGGCATTCATGAAGAGGACAAGAAGGGCGCCCTTCAACCACAGCATTTATGCTGTTCGCTATCATCGTTCTCAGACCGTTCTTGTCTCGTCCCTTTGTTGCCTATACCAGTGTCTGGACCGTCTTTTGGCAACGTCTGGTCTGCTTGCCCTGCTTTGGTATTGTGTCAGCGCTAATCATGATGCGTCGCTTTTTACGATAGCCTCTACTATTACCGTGAATACTAAGGCGCCAGCGGCCAGCTTTCCCCCACCCAAGACGGATAAACCCCGCCCCCATGTCTGCGCAACTTGCCAGCGATCGTTCGCACGTCTCGAGCACCTCAAGCGACACGAGCGTTCTCATACCAAGGAGAAACCATTCGAATGCCCCGAATGTGCACGTTGCTTCGCCCGCCGTGATCTACTGCTTCGCCACCAGCAGAAACTACACCAAAGCTCGACTCCTTCCTCTCGGACTCGTAATCGACGCGAATCTGCCAGTGGCGCCACCCCCACCCAAAACCGACGCAAAAGCAGCGTTGCTGGTGTCAGTGCTATTGCGTCCAACGCCCCGGCAGCTCCCATGAGACCAAGAGCAAACACGATAAGCCATGTGGACGGTGCTGCCATTCAGATGATGGCTGCTTCTGCCAATACCTCGTCAGTTGGTCGCGGAGCCTTAGGTCATAGTCGTCACCCAAGCTTGATTGGCCTGCCAATGCACAACTTGGACCACGTTTTTGGGGGTATGGCCGCCAATTTGGGTCAGAGAGGCTTGCAGCATGGACTGCCCAAGCTCGCGACGTCTCCCATGGGCAACAACGACTTCAACGTCAGTGGCTTGCGCACCGCACCGCCCATGGCCATATTCCCCGAGTTCGACTATGATGGGCTCTTCTACGGCCAGGGGTCCACCATCAACCCCAACGCCCTTCACTACAATGACTCTCCACAGTCCTTGGCCCTGGATCAAACTTCTCCCTATGGGCATAGTTTTCCAGATCTTACCTCTATCCACCACTTTGACGACGGCTTGGAATGGATGAGTGGGTTTGAACATCAGATGACATTTGGCACCAGCGAAAACATGATGGATGGATCGAGCCCGTCAGCCATTAGCACGACGAGCCAGAGTGGAATTAGCGATGTAATGGTAGATGGATCGAATCACCGGACTCCGGCAGAGACCAACTCCATGTGGCAACCCTCGGCCATGGGTCCTCCACAGATGCCGAACCCCTTTGCGATGGACTTGAATGGTTCGGTTTTTCCAGATCTTCTTAGTGGTGCTCCTTTGTCACCTCAGCCAGCTACTCAAAAGATCACTGACTCCTACTTCTCCGCGGCCCCAACTTCCCTGAGCTTGTTGAGCTCGCCCGTCGTATCTGGTGGAATAGAATCTCTCACATCACATTGAAGAGCCCACGTCAGTCTCCAGGCCACCCCGGACAGTCCCGTCATTTCCCGGACCTGAAGGTGGGAATGACTGTGTTGCTTCGCCCGTGATAATTACAACGGACGCCACTCGGACTGCCATTATGACCATCCATTCCCACTCTGCCCTCTGATCATTGTAATTATTCTGCCCTCATCATTAGGCTCTCCTAGGTCCAGTTATGAAGACGAGGGCAACAATAGCGCCAAGCAGAAGCGACAGGGGTAGCGGCAGCAGCGATCACCTTTTTCGTCCTTTCGCCGGTTGGCTGCCGCCTTTCCCTGCACTTGAGAGCTGCAAAGGAACGTCCAGGCCAACTCTGACTGTCATCCACGCATGGCTTTCCTGTACACCCGCTATTTCTCGTTGTGCTTCTAATGATACAGGGCAATCGAATGATGGGAGCGGCTGGATGCTTGCTGGTCGCCGCGGTGATTCTTGAAGCCGTCGAGACAGAGCAGGCCGAGTTCAGATAATCACAGCAGCAGCAGCAACCCCGTAATGGCATGTCATTGGCCCACACGACTAAACTGCGCCTGCGGATGTGTTGTATACTGCCTTGTCGACGACATATCTGTGGCTCATGCCCGTTCTCAAGTCAGCGTTGTGGCATCGACGGCACTTGTGGATCATGACACCAAAACGAAGAGCAAGCGGGACTCTTGCGAGAACCGAAGTCCTGTTCTCGTTATCCTCACCGCCGCTTCTTCTAGTCTCATTCTGAATTTTGAAGCCCGTCTTCTGCTGCGAATTTCTTGCGGCCGAAACCAGCGCTATCTCGCCCGCCAGAGCGGTATCGAAGCCGCGAAAATCACTCGCTTGGCGTCAACACTCGTTTTAGCGAGCATATACGAACGAAAGCAGTATGTGTGTATTTTCTGCACTGGTCTCGTCTGGTGTACCTTGAGTAGACATGAAGCCGAGCGTCTTTGAGTCGTTCTCTTGTGTAGGCACTGCGCAAGTCTATCTGGTATTACGCGGGGATGACAAGACAGCGAGGCCTGGACGGATGTGGAATACGAGGTGCATCATAGGTAGCAATGGTATTGAAGGTTGGCGGGTCGCAGGGTCCAGCACAATAAGTGATGCCCGACCCATTGGTGCTAGACGCCCTGTCATACACCTTTGCTACTATTCATCTAGACCAAGTCTATCACGTAAAGCTTCTTGTCAATATGGAACGGCAAAGAAGGATCTTCGCCATAGGATTGAATGGCACGAGGGACGTAGTCTCGATACCATAAACCCAATTAGTATAGTCTGGCCATGCTTAGTTAAGAACTGTAGAAGTTCAAGACTTGATTGACCGATTTGAATGAAGCTTTCTCGCAATCAATCCTGTCTGGTGGTGCTCTGCTTACTCCGTAGTCTCACTATTCTGTGTTATGCGGCGGCATTGTCCCCGCCGCGTACTCTGTGACTCGTGAGTGTGTACAACACATGTCGGATTTTGGGATCCATACTCCGTAGACAATGCTCGGTCAAACCCTTTCCCACAAGGAGACTCACATGATTCGGTACTGAACAGCATGCCGGCCATTGGACAGCATGCCGGCGGCATGTTACCGCCCGTCATGAGGCATTAAGGCCGCAACGTGGGAGTGCAGTAGTCAGCATTTTTTGAGTTTGATGCAATGCTGCTTGAAGGCATCACATGGCAACGGGCATGCATCTAATATTTGTGGGTATGGCCCGTATGGGTTGAATTACGGAGTATGGAGGCGAATCAAAGCTTACGCAAGATTGTATGCTTTGATTCGTGTCTGGCTGCTTATATAAGCTGCCCTGTTTGTGAAGAGAGACTTAGTAACTTCCTCTCTGGATAACGTACTGTAGCTCTTTAGGTATAAAAGGGGTGATGTCTTCGGTAGCAAAGTTGAAATTCCATCCATCTTGATTGACCATGTTGTGTGTGATTGAAGCCGGAGAGGGAGGGTGTCATCGAGGACCCGAGTTTCAGTTCACATGTCACACTGTTGTATTATCAAATTTGTCGTTTTCGACATGTGTACTTGCTTTTATTATCGGATCTTTGCAAAATCATTCCCAGATTCTTTCTTCTTCCTTGTGGCTGTACTTTCTCCCCGACTCGCTCTCGCCAAGATCCTCTCCTCTGTTTATTGGCAGAGACAGCGACAACACCTTCAACACCCGTCGCGACGTCGCCTCCATACACTTCAAACCATTTTCCCCCGACAAAAGAATCCCTAGCTAGCTCCTCAGCAGCCCTCCAGCCCGTCATACATCCAGCTTCAAACTTGCAGACCCTCTCCCGCACACTCAGCCATCGGATGGATGATGGAAAGATTTTCCTCCCAATGGTGAGTTGTACTTGAAGAAACTCTCCGATAGGTGAGCTCCCGTCAACAATGACTCCCAAGAAGCACATTTCCAAGCCCCAAGAACCCTGTACACAGAGCTGCTGATCCCCAGATGGCAGGACCTGAAGGTGAGCCTTGAGTGGGACTTGAGTATGCCAGTGGTCTTGCAAAAAGCCCCCCCAGGCGAGCTCCCATCAACAACACATCGTCCTCCAGAAGGCGACTCAAACCCAAGCCCAACCCAAAACCAAAGTCAAAACCCAAACTCAAGCAGCCGAGGGAGACATCATCCAAGCGTCACAGCCGCGAATCCTCACGCTGAGAATCCGATGGCTTGCTTGCTGTTTGCCATTTTAAAGCAAAAAAATTGAAAGAACATCATTAGTGGGCTTGCCTGGCCCTGGGCGTGAAGCAGCCTCAAAAGCCGCAGCCAGAGAGAGACACCACTGGACAGTGGCGATTCGGAACATCTATGCCAAGAACGACTCCCTTCGACCTTGAAGAGTCAAGCTGAACAGATTAGTAAGTACACGACTATGAATTCATGGAAAACCGAAACTAATGAAAAGCGAGTCAGTATGCGTGAAAGGGAAGTGCTTGTAAACGTTGCTCTATACGACAGTCGACTCGGGCCAAGCTTCCTATCTGCAATGGTGCACGGCGGGATTCGAAGGGAGGGCTTACCTAGGTAGGAAGCTTCCTGCCTGGGTAGAGTTCTCTCGAGCTCCGTGATATCACAGACATATTTGGCCCACGCAATAAGTTCGAGTTCGAGGTTAAGGACGGTCGGCTTGTAGTACACGTGTCCTTTTACAGCGTCACAGAGGAAGTAGCTGTTACTCCGCGAAGCGGACGTACCTAGCGACAAGCGACATGACCTGGCGGGATGATGGATCGCCTCGTTGAATTAGCGGTTCTCCTTTTCTTGTTCTCTGTCGGAGTCCCTAATGTTAGCGGTGTGCGAATAGGCGGATACATAACGCCGGTCAGCACGTTCTGCAGGAGTTCGGTGGCCACACCCCCCAAGTCAGATGAAAAGCCTCGAGCAGAGCTTGGAGAATTCGAATTTGAAGGGCTGTAGTGCAATGCTGCTGAGTCTTGTTTGGCCGATCAGGGTCAGCGAGGTGAGGAGTTTGAGAGATCTGAGACGGAGCAGAGGATGTTCAAGCAACTATTACGGCAAAGTCAAAGAGCCTGCCATCAACTATACACGTTCTTGGCTGAGACCCTGGTGGTTTCCACTGCCAGCGGGGCCAATCCGAGACACCAAGAGGTAGAGGTATGTTGGTGAGTAGCCTGACCTCGCTCGTCGTTCGTCCATCCTATGTTGCTTTTGGCTAAATGCCACTCCTTTGTCACCCGATCCGCCCCCACGGCGGTTCTTAGGGTTCAACATTCTAGCACGTACATTGTCGCGAGATTCTGGGAGGTTGAGTTTCGTCTTCGAGCGGCCACGACGGACGGCAGAGTCTTGAGACATTTTTGACTGCGGCAGCGACTTCGAAGTGGCATGGTTTTCTGCAAGCCAGGGCAGTGTCCCAAGCGTGGTCTCACAACTCACACGAGGTCTTAAAGTCGGTTCCTCCAAGCATCCTCGCCAGGCTTGGGGTCTGTCCGGAAGGGCGAGCTTGTCGGAAGGAAGGTCCGTGGAGTCCTTCAAGGAGAGGACGCGAGCAGGCCGAATTGCAAAACTCCAGGAACCAGGAACCAGGAAACTTCGGATCAATTGCCCCAGAACCAGGTTACTCAGAAGCTTTCATTCCAGGATCCAGGAGAACCAGATAAAATTGCCCCCTTGGGCCGGGTTTCTCAATGGCTCATCTCTATATCCAGGAAACTCATGGCTCGTGCACTGGGTTTTACCGTTGAACGAAAGCTCATCTTCTTGGGAACCAGCCTGCAGTTTTCTCAAGACAACCTGGAATCGCGTGAGTAAAAGATGACGCAGCCGAAGCTAGCTAATGTTAAAATCTAGGTGTCAAATCAGAGGAGCACGAAGATGCCGCAAACGTCTTCGTGCCCCGTTAGCAATTCTTGACTATTCCGCATGGCGGGATAGTTGTTAAAAGAAGTGGGAGATAGCAGACTTGATCCTGTAGTGGGACGAGCATGAAGGAGCCTATGCTGAGTTCACTCTCTTTTCGAAAAGAGTATTTAACTTATTACCACGGTATTGTTGGAGACGCGGAGATGGCCCCTATACCCCAATCTTACAAGTTACAGGTAACGTGAGCTCTGTTGTCAGCCTTCATGGGCGAAGAAGCGCCAAGCTTTGCTAAAAGTTGTTAGAAGATCTTGGAGTCATTGTTGCCTTCATTCTCGTTTTCGTTCTCGTCTTCTTCTGCGAGATGTGTGCACTCCGTTGCTTGCTAACGGGAGTACACTGCCTGGTTGAAAAGGGGGAGCTTTGGATATTGTCAGTTATGTAGAGTGCAACCATTGTCGGGATGTGGCTGGAGTTGCTTGTCGGGCACGGGAGGACTTTTTGCGAAAGAGTGATCATCAAGGTGACGAACACTCGTTGGATGATGTCTCCGATCTGATCACACCTGGTTTCGACAATTACAAATTATTGATGGGATAAATAAAGTTGTTCACCATCCTTCCAAAGTTCTCTGCCTTCCAAATCTCTCATATTTATACTTGGATTGTTTAATGTTCGCCTTTTTTTTGAAGTATCATTGTTGGGCGGATCCGGAGCCTAGCATGCCCGAGGGGTCGTTGACTCGTTGTCTCTATCCGTAAAGAAGCAATCAGCTCATGCAACTTGATAGGCAATGGTAGCTAAATCCAATATCTGTCATGCTGGAGCGTTCCATGCATATGGTATCATGTGATGACTTCACGCGCCATGCATGGCATATTTGCATGGGAACTCAAAACATGCTGACTGATGCAGTCATACGTTGTCGACTTAATGCCTCAAGACTCCGTATGTCCGACATGCTGATAGCAACTGCGGAGTAAGAGAATGATCCGCTTCTATTTGCACGGATGGGCTCTCCCCGAGGTCAGACCGTGTATCTCGTGGGCCGTGGCGCGTAGATGATCAGCGACTTGCACTGACGGACGAAGAACACCATCTTAGAGTCTGTGACACGATGACGAGAAATCCCCATGAGTAGAGGCGATTTCGTCATTGCTTTTACTCTTATGACTGGTTTCACTCTCACTTTCGCTTCGTACCTGCTTCATCTGGCGAATGAAGAAGCTGTAGAGATGTCTGCAGACAGGTGGACGAACGAGTCACGACTCGCAACGGACCAAGGACGACGGCCGCGCAATTGTCGGGGTTTGAGCGTCGTTGAGCGTCGTTGATGGAGTTCTCTTCATGCGTGTCTGTAGACTGTGGATGCGAAAGGCAAGTAATATGTAACAAGCTCACAGACGAATGAAAGTGCTCTCTAACCGCCAGGCATGCCACAAGTCCCATGGCCAAGACGCGCCGAGACGTCGCATCGCTTGTTCCCGTATTAACAGAATTGCCAGACGATAAGACAAAGTAGAGCAGACACGCAGCCGCGGTACTTCACCGAAAATACAGTGCCCCCCCTTCTCCTGCATACTAGAAGTCTAGAACAGAAATCTCTGACACTTTGCCGCCTGACTTGGAAGTTGGCATGTCACTCATAACTCCTCATAAGTTGGGATATCGCAAGCAAGCAAACAGGCCTCCCTGGTCCTGGTCATACCCTTCGTTTGCTTGATTTGCTGTGGCGGCCGCGCTGACAGATGTCATAGAAAGCGTGTTCATAATGCAGTTGTGAACTTGTGATGGACCATGGAACCTTCTCTCGGGAGTCGGAACAAGCTAAAAGGGAAAAAACAGGCCGGGAAGTGTGACTTCTCTCAAGAACAAAACACTGCCCACTCCGTCGCGTTTCCCCTCACATTTCCTCAACACAACACCATTCCCGAGAAACAATTTCTAGCATTTTCGCATCAACACGTAGCCAATAATTACCCCATCACGTACCAGTGCATCATGCCATGCGCGCGACATTTTGATCGATCAAGATCTCCTCGCTTAAGCGTAATTTTATTCTTTGAGACGTGGAGGGTGTGATATTTCAGTCCTTGTGGCGCGAATGTGACATAATAACCGCGTAGTGCACCGTCTCTTCTGCTTGTGATCATGCATCATATACATGAATCGGTGATACATTGAAGGATTTTCTTTACGGCCCAGAGGCGGTAAATCAAGAGGGAGAGGAGGCAGGTCAGGTTTCTCACTGTGAACTTTTGTAAGATCAAGTTCACAAACATGTCGTGTGTAAGATCAAGTTCACAAACATGTCTTGTGTAAGCTTAACTTCACAAACATGTAGCTCCATCATTCGCATCCTGCTCATCGAAATCGCCTGAGTCGAAGAGCCTGTGAATAGCAGTGAAGGCATCATTATCATGGTATCTACCGATTGGCGTACCCCGTGAGTTGTCGAGTGTGATTTCCACGCTATCACTCGATGGTACCGTCGCCATTGCGATAAACATTACCATTGCTGGCTGCACGAAGATGCTCGTGGAAGCGTTGTTGCGTAGCAGAATGGCTCGTGTCGTAAATGAAGGGACTCATTATATAAATGAATTACTCGCTGGGAGCTGGAGATGGTTCTCGTACGGAGTGGAGGGAAAGAACATCATCGGCTGCCTCGAGCCCCTTCCATCTCTTCCAACGCGTGAATCTGGTACGCTTCGGCTTGCCGTCGCCATTCATGTCATACTTGTCGTGTTTCCACCATTCAGCTTTCAATTTTCAGCTGCTCAGCTTTCAATAAGAGGACGAGAAGTTGAAGCAGCTGAAAAAGCAGGAGGATAAGAAATCGAAAGTTGAATGGCGGAAACACGACGAATATGATATGAATAGCGATGGTAAGCCGAAGCGTGCCAGCTTCAAGCGTTGGAAGAGATGGAAGGGGCTCGAGGCAGCCGATGATGTTCTTTCCCTCCACTCCGTACGAGAACCATCTCCAGCTCCCAGCGAGTTATTCTCTTACGACACGAGCCGTTCTCTACGATGTTCTTTCCCTGATATAGGTAGGTAGTCAGGCGTTTGGTGTTGCTGCGGCGAGGGCGATCTTGGCCGATCAAGACGTCGCGCGCAGCCTTCACGGCGGCGATGGCCTTCGGCTGAGGTGACATAATGCACTGGTACGTGATGGGGAAGTTATTTGATACGTGTCGATGCGAAAATGCTAGAAACTGTTTCTCGAGAATGGTGTTGAGGGAAATCATAAATGTGAGGAATCATAAATGTGAGGGAACCGCGACGGAGCGGTGTTTTGTTCTCGAGAAAGGTCACAGTTCTAACTTCTCGAGTAATGATTGTGAGGTATGTACCTACCTTGTACATATGGAGTTATGTACCTTACCTAAGGTTACATACCTGTTAGGTACATACCGTAGGTATGTACCTGGTCCATTAGGTACACACACGATCCACTGCTGTCGAAATCCATCGTTGTTGCTTGTCTTCGCCCGCGATCACGATATCATCCGTCGCCACGTTATGCGCGATGCATGGGTCTCTGCAATCTTCCTAGCACACCATGTCTTCATCCCGTGCCTTGGATGCCTTCAAGCCCGAATCCACGATGCGTGATCTGGTCGAGTCTGGTCGCCAAGCTCGTGAGAACGCGATAAAGAAGCACGAGCATGCGTTGGAACTCCTCACCAAGGTGAGTCGTCGTGGCGGCGTCCGATCTCGTTTGAAGGAGCTACGTGTCTAATATTTCCCCCGTTCTTGGAAACAGGCCATGAACAGCTGCCCCTGCGCGAGGGGCCTCGAACGGCGCAGATGCACCTGCAAAAACTTTGAAAAGGTCGCTGCCGAAGGAGGTTCGATTTTCAGAGAGGCAATGTATACTTGCCATTGCGACGTTGGTGGAACATTCGGCAAATGCGACAACGTGGACCATATTCAGGCACTGGATGCCCAAGCCACAATATTTGAGTCTTTGGGTAAACTTGACGACGCTGTGAAGAGTGCCGAATGGATTCTGGAACTGGCTCCTCGACTTCCAGATGTAAGGAGTTCTGCCTGAGTTATTTGAGGCCTGCGCCCCTCTACTTAGTACTGACCAGTACTGGGTCTCTACTCTAGGCATACCTTCGTCTGGGGAACCTTGCACGGCTGCAAAAGAACGACGAGTATGCTTGCGAGCTGTATGCGGTTGGGGTCAAGGTCAGCAAGGAGAGCGCCGCAGCATTGTCGCCCAAATCGCAGGTGAGATCGCATAGGCTTAGGCCCAAGTTCATCGTAGAATGTCATACAGCACGTTATGTGTCTAACGAGTCGGGATTCAGCATCCATACACCCTCTACCGTCATGTCTCGAGACAAAGATCCGTTACGCCTGCCCGCCGAGATTGTCTCGCAAATCTTCTCGTACTTGAGCTGGATTGAAATTATGTACGCTGATACCCTCCCTCCCCTATCTGTTATTTGTCTAATTGAATACTGACTCGTTGAGTAAACTGTTTTGGCTGATACTGTGCATGAGATAGTCTCGTTCTGCGCGTTTCCAAGGAATGGACTCGCAAACTCACGAGCCCCGTCCATAGAAAACTATGGACTAACATTGTTTTTCCCTACCAGCATAACATTGGTTTTCCCTACAAGCCTACGTATCGGCCGATGCCAAGTCCGGACCATCTAAACAAGATTATTTCCTGGGCAGGAGAAGGAGGTGCCAGGAAAATCGTGATAGAAAATGGCTGGAAGGTCGCTAAATCAATCTTGGCGCAGCTGCTCGAATCATCACCCAAACTGGAGCATCTAGTGTTGCATCAGGCATCAAAACATACGTTTCCGGCGCATCAAAACAAATGGACCCAACTTAGGCATGTCTCCTTATCGAGTGAGTACGATTTCTTCGACCGCAGCACTAAAGTAGATCGTACAGGGGGATTTCCCCAGACATTCCTCCAAAATGCTGCCAGCTCTTTGGAGCATCTCAGTTTTGTGGGAATTCCATGGTCATGGTATCGCGGAAAGGTACCTCATTTTCCTCAGTTGAAGACTTTGCGAATAGGCAGTGTCGGGGGGGAGGAAAATATCCCATTTCCTATAGTATGTTTGCTGCCCTCCCGCCCCGAAGATCCTTATTTAGTGGCGCTCATTTTTTTGGGCTTCCTCTTCCTTCTTCTCCACGCCTTACTTTCATTTTTGCTCCTTGTCGCTATATGTAGGGAACGAGACAGGATGCGCGTCAAAGCGAGAAGCTAACTTGTTGAACCTTCCTAGTTTTATCTGTCGATTGGCTTTCCCAGACTCGAACAGCTCTGGATTGGCCCCAACGTACCATATCTGGACGATGAAACCGCGATGATTGAGCACAAAAGACGGGAAGATGTATGGCCACACCTAAAGGTATTCAGGTTCGATCCTTTGCAAGATGAAGGAACGTGCTATTCCGAAGTGCTTTGCACGTATTACACGCTCCGATACCTGACGGCTCTACACTCACTACAACATATTTTTCTTGCAGTTGACGAAGTGGTATTGGAGTGCATGTTTCACGAAGATGATTATGCAGAGTACATGTTTCACGAAGATGATTATGCACTCCGTCGTTTTGACGTTACCCAGCATTCAAATTTCAGAAATTTGCGTTCCTTCGAATCGCCTTCATTGGCCATCACGCCCGCCGGAGGTCGAATATTGCTCTCCAACGCCATCATGGCTAAACAGTTGACGTCCTTTGACCTTGTCTTTCCCAAGGAACAATGGATAAGCATGATTGTCCTTGACGATCCTTTAACCTGCACAGCCGGCACGACCATTTACCACGACTCTCGAAACGACACCATTGAAGAAAGCTGTATTTGGCATTTAAAAGGCTATGAATGGTTGCGTGGGACTTCCTCAATTCACACCTTGGGACTCTATGAATTCTGCTTCCCTGTAGATGCCGCAAGCGACGAGGATTCGCCCCTGCTGCGATTCCTGGCCACGTTCCCGAACCTGCGCACGCTTAAAATCAATTCTTCGAATTACAGTGCACCCGACTTCGTGAGCCTGGTGGTTTCGATTATGAGGGTCACGCATCTCAAGACTATCTACACGACATGTGTTGATGGCGAATACTTGGACCAACTAAGGGAGACGGCACAAGGACACGGCGTGCAATTGATGAGTCAATTTCCGGAACAGCAGTGGCCGATGCTGCTGGAGTCGTAGACGCTTCAGTGTGTGTGCTTTGTGCGTACCTACGGCGCGGACATATACCGCTGCAGCCGTCCAACGCCATCGTGATGACCAGCAACATCAAGACTGAGCCAGCGCCGAGCGGTCACAGGTGAAGGTGTTCAAGGCGATTTTTTTTTAAAGTTTGGGGTCAACAAACTCCCACCGTTGGAGCCGTCAGCGGTGCTGCACAGCTATCTTGACGATCTCTTCGACACCTCGGAATCTGGATCGATTGAAGAGCATTGGCTTCGTCAAGAAGATATGCGATCAACGGCACGAAACATGGCGACCCATCGGCTCCTTTTACTCGATGAACAATTTTATTCTGAGAATCGGGATCGTCGTCGAACATCGACTCATTCGGACGAGCAAAAGACGACTGATAGTGGCACTATAAGGTAACCCGGCGTACACAATCACCCACACTTTATTTTCGTCAATCAGCGCATGGTATTCATTGTTGCCTGGTTGGACCTTGGTTAAAGACCAGCGATCTCACACTCCGGATCTATCCCAGCTACATGCCCTTCCTGGCCCTAAAATTGCTGCAGCGATGACGGAGAGAGGCAAGGGACCAGTCTTCTTCCGAGATAGAGTAATCTACAATGACAGACAACACCTTCGAGAGACGACCTAGGAAATCTTTGGCCGATTCGAGCCTGAATCAGGATCCTGCAAGACGATGAGCTTCATCACACTACCAAGTACGACGAGAAGATTACGATCCCTAGACAGTCTAGATCGCGCTGTCAGCGAGTCGGAGGACTAGCATCATCGGTTCATCTCAGCAGTTGGGTAGCGTTGACAAGTTATGATACCGCTCGTGATGTCAAGGGCGAGACAGTCAACACCAATGGTTTCCTGAGGTCCCGATTTCTGAGCGCGACTACAACTTAGCAGTGCCACCAAAGGGATGAACCGGGGATGAGATCGCGCTGCGATGGCTACAAGAGGGTTTTGTTCCCCAGAGAACAGAGAACGGCGAAGGGAGACGCAGCTCCTAGTTGTTAGTTGGCCACGACCATAGAATAAAAAGACTATCTCAGGAGTGCTGAAACAGACATCATAAGAATGGTCTTTCTATCGTCGCACTCGCACGTTCTTCAGCCGCTTAGTATTGCAGGCTCGACGCCGATGAAGTGTGCCTATTGTCGGAAGCTTGCCCGAACGGCTCTGCGTATCTTGTTGCGTTGTGTCACGTTGTTTGTCTTTTTGTGTCGTCTTTCGTTGCGTTGCGTCCTCCGTTGTGACTTGTTCCATTTTGTCTTCCTGCGTGTGTCTCGTTATACTTTCTTGTGTTGCTTTTTGTCCTCTTTTGCGTTCTTCTCCATGCCCTTCGATTATCAACCGTCATTCACTCTATCTCAACCATTCCTTGGCGTTGTCGCTGTCCACAATCACACCTCCGTCTAATGTGATCGGTCCCCCATTTGCGGCGCCCGCTGTTACACGTACGTCTCATGTCGATAACGTGTCACTTTTTGAGCTTGTTTCAGGGTTGTAACTTGTACGTCACTGGGCCTGCCACCTGGAGCACGTTATCAGGTTACACGTCTGTGTTTACATGTGATGTGCGAAAGCCAAGACGAAAACAAGCCCCTTCTTCCATCTTACTATGTTAATACATTACTTTAAACCCCCGCGACGTCAACGCGCAGACATCAAACAGGCATTCGTACCGCCAAGGCAATTCCTCCATGAGTCAAGGGGTCTTTAGGGAAAACCTTTGAGAAGCATGAAGTCGTCTTCGGAGATAGCAGCTGGGCTAGAAGAGGAACAGGGAGGGGAACAGGAACACTCGCAGCCTCAGCCGCAGCCTCAGCCTCAGCATCAAGACAATCAACAACAACTCGAAATACAAACTCCATTCGCCTTCAGCACCTCCCTCGCCCACTTCACAGTGCCCGCCTCCCAATACATCTCCCTCACCTACTTCCCCTGGCACGAGATCGCCACCAGCGCCCTCCTCTTCAACAACATATCCAAGGTCCCAAAGATCTTGCTCCTGCTACGCGCCTCGCCCCCCGAGTGGCAACTTCCAGGCGGACCAGTCGACGACACCCGCGATGCGTCCATCCTCCACAGCCTTGTGAGAGACGTACACGAGGAGACGGGGCTGAAGGTCGTGAATGTGCAGAGAGCGGTGTCGCCGCCGATTGCATGGCCCATGTCGTCATTCGCCGAAGAAACGGTTCCGGTGCCGCAGGGCTTTTGGAATAGTAGTCGGACCAAGTTAATTGCCAGGTTCATGTTTGAGGTACAGGTGGCGGAAGGGGGGGATGAGGGATTAGATGGTGATGATGGGGTGGTGCTGGATGAGAGACAGTATCGCGACTGGATGTGGGCGACTGAGGAAGAGGTGTATTCGAGCCTGACTTTGACGCCGCCGGATCAGAGGCGTATCATTCTGGAGGGGTTTAAGTTGAGGGAACGGTTTGGTGCGTAGGGGCGTGTAAATGGCACTTATATGGCAACACACGTGTATGGCTGTCTAACATGAATAGGCTGTGGGCTCTATATATGGTCAATGGACATGCTGTGTTTCTACGCTGCTTCTACAGATGAAACAGCTGGTGGAACAACTTGGTAGCCCATTCTAACCATTGATAAATCATCGCCTGTATGTACATGCTCCTCATTGATCTCTGTATTTACGTGCTCACTGACACGTGCATGATCTGCAGCTATCTCCCACAAAAAAGACAAGCCGTCATGCTAGGCCCATCTTGGACATCCACACGCAACAACTTCACAACATTTGTATGTACAAGCTGGCTGTTGACACCAAAATTTATATTCGTAAACTCAGTGTTGGCACGCATGTATAAGAGCCTAAAACACCAACTACATTGATGGTTGCTCAAATTAATTTGATTGAGACGAACACTCACTCGTCTGTACGTGCTCAATATTGACACCACCACTTGTATTTACACATGTAACTACCCCTCGTTCACACCTCCTCACCCTATGCAATCGCTATTTATGCACCATCCGATGCCCAGTAGCCCAGTAACCCAGTAATGATAGACCTTCCCACCCGCCGGGTATATGCCACAGACACCATCCGCTCATGAAACCCTAACAAAACGCCATGACTCTAGATGTGTGATCTTGGAAAATGGAGGACAAAAGAAATTGTAAAGAAGGACGAATCTCGCATAACGCCGAGAAAGCGAGCACCTTTCGGACACCTTTTTTTGTATCGACTTTATACGGTATAAGGAGGTCAGTGCTGCTGATGCTGACCATTACTGTATCCTCGCGGGCCGCTGCACTGGATGGTGCGGTAGACTGGCGAGATTCAGATCAATCATCGGACGGCTGATTTCGAAACTCCGGCTAGGCATTCGTCTGCTGCCAGGTGTTCGGGGATTGCATACGTTGACGCGTCCGGAGCGACCGAGTATTCTCGGTGGTTCGTCCGAATCGGATCCGGACTCGGTTTCATCTTCGTTCAGGTAGCCGTAGTCGGCAAGACGCGCAAAATAGTCGGCAAGGCCATCCACACTGGGTGTTCCGACGACAGCGTCATATTGCGGAGGTGGCGTCATCAAAGGCACGGCAGCCGCTCCTGAGTTTGCTGCGGCCACGCAGACCGGTGCAGGGGGAGGAGCTGTGTCGTCGTCAAACGCGGGAGGCTGAAAGCTTGGTACCCGGAGCAGGTGAATAGGACGCGGTTCGCCTTGACTCCCATCGTCCACCCCGGATCGCCATAGACTGCCCGAATCGGTCGCCGGGTTCATCGACGAGCGTGGAAGGTAGGCAGCCTGTGGTAGATTCGGGAGAGGAGAAGGGGCGGTAGAAGATTCCTGACTTCTCAGCTCTAGTCCGGGCAGCGTGCCACTCGACGAATTCGGGGACCCGTCAGATGCAAACATTGCCGCATCAGGGCATCCGCAGGTAGACTGAAAGACAGCTGACTGGCTGATCGGACTGGCATAGGCTGGTAGATCGGTGTTGGCCTGCGTGGCACGGCAATTAAGTACAGTAAAAGGCGAATCGATGCTAATTTCAAAATGCCGCCGCTTGGTGCCTGTTGGATCCTCGGGATCGAGGCGACTAATCCTCAGGACGATCTACCGGACGTGTTAATATATATATAAGACAAAAGCATGGAAGGAGCGATATTCTCCACAGGTGCATCGTACCTTGATCCAATGATAGACGTTGACATTTTTCCAGCTACAGTCGGCATGGAGCCGCAGGTCCTTGTTTTTCGCCATCATTTGACACGTAGGGAGCTGTACATTTGCCTCAATCTCGGTCGCACCCCACATGTGCTCCAGACCCAAGTCCAGATCCCCAAGCAGGTTGTTTGTCGGCTCCGGGAGGGGCTCGGCAGGAAGGCCATGAAGTGAAGCCTCTCTTGTCCGCCGGAGGACGGCCATCTCTCGGGCTTGACGGCGGCGCTCAGGATTGAGCTCGCCACCCGACAGCGTGTTCATCTCCGACGCCGCACAGTTGGACTCCAGTGGTTTGCCAGCCGACTTTTCGAGTAAAAGAATCTTGCGCACCGGATCCTTGCGCGTGACGCGCTTATCCGTCGTCCAATACTCTATCGACTCGGTGACGTAGACCTTCATCTTGTGCAACTGCACCTTGGCCAAAGGGGTGAGTTTGAAGGCAATAGGAATCTTGGAGCCAATAGGAAAACTTTTGCCCGAAATGACAATATCGTAGTGAAGCTGGTCTTCCCAGAGCCGCGAGATGGAAATGGGCTCGCTCATCTCCAGGGACATCTGATCTGGCAGTCGTACAACCGAGACCTCTTTAAGCCCATGTAGCTTTGGTTTGAATGCACCGGCGCGGTCGATGCTGGCGTGAAGTTCCCACTTGACGGATCCGTACTGGAGCTTGATGGTTTCCAATTGATGGTGGTCGATGGGCAGCTCAAAGTTGTAATCATACGTTCCGGGATAAAACACTTTGTAGCCCTTAGCCTGCGTGGTGGAGGTTGCGCCGCTTTCGCCTTTGCCAAAACTCCGCGACTGTGTACTTTGAAGAGAAAGCCGCTTAAGTTGTTTGGCTGTCAAGCCATTCTTGTAGGAGGCCGAGGGCGGTAGCATGCTGACGGGGCGCCGGTTTTGTTGCGGCAACACATTAAGATTCGTGCTGCTTGAATTCGCTGACCCCGTTCTCAGTTTATACGTGCATTGGTTGCCGTACTCAGTCTCCCATCCATCGTGCATCACGTTGAAAAAGGTGAGGACTTGGGTTCTGAGTCCCTCCACCTGAGAAACTTCCTGTCTCAGCGGCGGAATTCCTTCAGGCCACTCCGTACGGGCGCGGCCCATCAATTTGAGTTGAATCGCCTTGATCTTGATATTCTTGGTGACATTGAGCTGCAACTTGCCACGAAGGAGCGCCGTTCCGCCATGGTCGCCTCGAGCCATATGACCGTCATGGTCGAAGCCATGTAGGAAGATATTGCTCTCCGCCAGCAAGATGGAGCACGAGACACCGCTGCCGCTTGCGACAGGCTTGGGGACCTCCGCCACAAGCGAGTTCACGAGGGACTTGGCTGACCGAACCGACATGAGGCTGTTCCGACGTCCCGAGACGTTACGCGCAGATGAGGAAACGACGGAGGAGGGAATGGCGGAGGGAATGACGGTGTTCCCAGCAACAGCAACCATGTCTGCTTCCAAATCCTCGTGTGGACTCGATGAGTGGGGCTGGGTTTGGGTCGGGGTCCGGGCGGTCGACTCTTCGAGCACGTCGTCATAGGCTGGAGGCTGTGGCACCCCCCTTGTCGGCGCAGCAGCTGTTGTGCGGGTCGGCGCGGGAATGGCTACAGGACGCAGACTCTCGACCGTGGATAGCGAACGGCCAGAGAAAGACGAGATGAGCTTGCCCAGCAGGTGAGAAGCAGTCGAGGTGGCTTTGCTTTTCTTGTTGTGGTTGCTGCGGCGACTGTTGGTGTTGGTGGTGGGGGTGTTGAGGGTGTTGGTGTTGGTGCTGGCGTTGGTGCTGGGCCTCGTGCTGTGGCCAGTGCTGAAAGTCGAGCATGAAGTTCTCGACGGTTGAAATATTGACGATGGAATCGCCGCGGATTCGAGGGTCGGGGTTTTCGGTCTTCTGCCTCGTGCCTTTGGCGGTTTGTCGGCCCTTACTCTGCCGTCGGGTCGAAGTTCGCGAGGGACGTACCCCGGAGGAAAGGTCACAATGTGAATGGCGTGTGGCCTACTTCTTCGGGGTCCAATGAGCGGCGCAGGTAGGTGATCTGGTAACGGTCTCTGCTGGTCGGCAAGCGACTCTGGACGATAGTAGATGCCGCTGTTGTTTGTGGGGAGCCAGGAGGCTGATCGGCGACGACGTGGATGCTGGTGCTGATGCTGCCGTAAAGCTGGCATCATGTATGTGTAAACGAAGAATGCTCACCCTCGCTGCCGATCTGCGACGAGGCATCTAAAGCTGCGGACTGCGCTGGCACAGCACTAGCCAGGAATTCTTATTCAACAGCTCTGGCCACAAGGAGAGTTGATGACGACAGGAATAAGCAGTAGAGACGCTGGTTAGAAAGGGCGGGGACTGGACAGAACGATGAGGCGACAGTCGATGCGTTTTTGTTGGTTTGGTCTTCTTGTTTTTTTATTTTACTTTACATACTTCCCTGCCTTTTTCTTTTATTGATTCGTTCGGGACTGTCTCCTTTCCTTGACCGGATCTGGCAAAAATGGCAAGGATGTTGTCCTTGTTCTGCGATGCGGTCGGCTGTCAATGCAGTCGGCGCCAGTGCAGACTGCATAAAGCCAAGTGGGAATCCAATTAGGCGGAGCACTGTCAGGCACCAAAGCCGGCATTTGAGACGCTCCTCCAGGGCCCATTAGCCTCTCTGGGCTACGAAGTGAATGTGGCTGGCCGTCTTAGTGCTGGTATGTACATAGTTTTGCCGCATGCACAGAGTATAATACGATTAGTTGGTGGTCGTGTTGGCAGCGGAGACGCGCAACCGAGTGAAAAGGAACGACAGCCAAAATGTGAGACAAGTGACACAAGTGAGACAACTTACAAGTTACAAGTACATAACACTCGAGACGCTGGCTCGGGCGAAGCACGAGGCCCAAGCAAGTGCGGGTGTGCGACTTGGGTCTGCCGGGCTGTAGCGAGCTGTGACGGGGCTGTCAATCAGTTGCACTTGCAACGAAATCGCCGGGGGGGTGTCATGTGGGGTCCCTATCACGATTCGTCTGTCATCGATTCCATCGTGATCCCAACCCAACAACTCACTCCTCAGCTCGTCAAAATCTCCGAGCCATGAGGTATGAAGCCGTACTGGTGCGAAAAACGCCACGAGCTTCCTAAGGGGATAGAGTTGTTGGAGCAAGCCGCTCGCATTGCCGGAACCGAGAACCTCTTTCTTCCATCTTCCACAATCACGCATCGTGGCATGTCAGACTCGATTCGGCGGTGGGTCAGCAAACTTGACCGGCAAGAGCGACGCCGGGGCACGCGCTAAGGACGGATCTAACAGGCACGACTCTACGGATGCGGAAAGCACGTTGCAAAGATCAGCCCCGCTTTCGCTCCACGGGGGGTCGGGTTCGAACTTCGAACTTCGAACTTCGCACGAATGGGGTGAACCGGAGGGGAAGTGAGGTGCAAATGCTAGAGGTGGAAGAAATGCATTGCATGTAATGTGCATTGCAGAAATGCAAGTGCTCCGATTGCGAGGACAAATTTGTCTTTGTCGAGATAAACAATAACTGGAGATCATTCACGTCAATTGGTCGCACTTATACTGAGTAGTTCAACCGTCTGATTGTCCGTCTGATCTGCCGTCGACTTTCATGCGCAATGGTCCTATCATCTATGTACATAGGTACATAGGTACGTAGTCCGTAGACGTAGGTACTCAAGTTACATAGGACCACGACTCCATCCCAAGTTATCGCCATCTGGCATCAGGGATCAAACGTCAGATGAAGGAAGGCAGGGGGAAATCTGCAATCTCTGTAAGCGGAGGAGAAACAGGGAGGATTCAGAGTGAGTAAGTTGTGGCTTTGATATATGGTGGCGCCATCCTTAGTACATACCTACTCGACGCACGATCGGCGCGTAAGGACGTCGCTTGGGACGCGCATTTCACCTGGACATGCGCTTTGGCAGCGCTCCAGCCACATAGCACGTTGTCGTCACTTCGTCACTCTTGACATTGAACTTGACTCAACGACTCCAAGACCAGCGTTGGAAGTTGGAACCCAAACATCTGGGACGAACGAAAGTCAATCGTCGTGGATCCCCACCTGCTTGGTACATGAAGCTCGGTCGAGCCGGTGGCCGGCAGATGCGGTCGTGGCCTACGAGGTAGCTATGTACATACTGTACGAATAGGGCTGGCCCGGCTGGGGTCTCAGCTTGCCGGGTGATTTGTCCAACCGACAACCGTACTTACCTGGTATGTACCTTGTATTCCGGAGCCGCTTTTTCAGCACGAGAAGCTGTCAAAGCCGAAAGGTCGACGACGACGTATGTATCACTGATCAGTGGTCACTGGCGCCGGGGCCCAGCCTTGCCGGATACTTACCTAGTTATTGCGCCATCTGATGGTGGTCACTGGTCGGCACTCAGCCTGCCTAGGAGCTGCTGAGCCTGCAATCCGTTGAATGCAAGAAAGATGAAAGTCGTCTGAGGGCTATGACATCTTCGGGACATACCATATACATATAATCGCTGCAGTCTACATAGGCACTTCGAGTACATGACATGTACACCCGCTGTACGCTCGTGCACGGTCTGTGACTTTGCTGATCGATCTTAATATTGACTCACTGCCGCAGCCCCGAATAGGTACATAATAGTAAATAGGTACGTACATACCGATATTATTGCTTATGTAATGTATACTAGGTAGTTCGAAGTAGACAGCCTTTATTACTGACCAGTGACAGGTGGTGATAAGTACATACACTCAATTTTGAAAGGCTCGATGATCGAAATAACCAGCTCTGCTCTCATCCGCGTCGCGCATGCCGTTGTGCCTTCGTCGTTCCCTCTCAAGGCTCCCTGACTCGGTCGCGAACCCCAAATCTGCATCGCATCCTTCCCCTCGTTCACCCAAACCCCCTTCGTTCACCTAATTCCATTTTCATACTCCTTCAGAGTATCACAGCTCCTGCAGCCCGGATTTGATACATCCCGGGCGGATAGGTACGGAGTATGTACCGGTAGTGCGGCTTCCATTATGTCCGTGCGCTTGCTGCGCCCCCCCCCCCCCCCCCCCCCCTGTTTTCCTTCGCTTCTTTCTTTGTTCCTTGCTTTTTCCATTTTCGTTCTTTTGTTCTTTGCTTTTCCTCTACCCCTTCTTCTAGGTAGGTCTTCTGTTAGATCCTGTGCTAGATACGTGGTACCTATGTACTCTGTACTTTGTTTTCTTTGTTTAGAACTTTAGGTGTTCCCATTTTGCCTTTATTTCTCTCCGTTCGTCATCAATCCCCCCTTCACCCCCGTCTCCATAATTTCTTCTTTTTTCTTCTTTTGTTCTTCTTGCATCAAGTGTTTCCCATCATTTGTCCATGCTGGAAGAGGTACATATGTACGTCATCATCGTCAAGCCGGAGGTGTTTCAGGACTCCCCCATGCGCGCCCCATGGAGAAAATAGGGGGATCAGTGGGGCCAGGTATTTCCGATGTATGTAGATGGATGCATACTCCGTAGAAGAAGGTTCGGAAATACGGAGTACCTATGTAAATACTCACTATGTACTCATTGGATAGGTACATACATACACAGATAGGTAGGTAAATAGGTATGTATGTACACACTCCGTATGTACTTGCGTATCCCCTGGCTATGTACCACGTCAACAGGGGGAGAGGCCAGGCTGACGTATTCGATGCTACTCCGTAGAGATCGCGACCAAGTTCTCCGAACTTCTTCCCTGGACCCTGGACCCTGGGCACACATCGGCGCCGGTCCCCGTGGCGCAACCTCCATTTTGCCCATGTGCTGAGCAATGGGATGGAGAGGGACTTTTACTCCGTACCATGCTAGCGCGACGATGTGTCATCGCGCATTTGCGGAATTAAGTTGACGGGTAATATGTATCGAGAATCGAGATTGGGTCCCTCCCTATTTTGGCCTCATTGTCGCGCGACGAGCAAACCGTGTTATCTTTACACTGTACATAGTATAAAATACTCCATTTCCATTCTTTTGGGGAGGGAACATCAGAAAAACATTTGTGTTTTCTTATATTTTCAAGCTGCGTTTGCGGCGTTCAATGCCCTGTTGGCTTAGCTAATCCTTAAGCTTTGCCGTGATTCGATACATGATATGCAAAAGGAAAGCCCCAAGAGAGATAGATAGAACATAAGTACCAGAATAATGCACATTCGTAGCGTCAAATTAGAACCTGATTTGCGTCATCCATACCCAGCACTCAATACTCGTAATAGTTACCCGTCATAGCATGAAAAGTGACTCACCAGGGGCCCACATCGTGAATTGCCAGGTGCCTTATTAGGTACCTACCTAGGTAGGTACGGAGTATTCGATGGCCAGCAGCCTTTGAGATGGCCCGCTCAACGACGCGAGTCCTCATCAGGCATTCAAGCGCTAACTTCAACTTCCTGCCCTGAATGGGGCTTTTCTTCGTCCGGCTTACCGTGACTGCCGATTGGCGGGCCTCCCATAAGGGGATGGCTGGGGTCATATCCGACAGCCTTGACGATGCCGAGGCCCTTGGTCCGGCCCTCTCTGAAGAGCAGTCGATCGCCTGGCGCCAGATACTCAGGACGCTGGACAAATTGAAAGGCTACTGTTGCCCTGTCACCTGTTCGTATCAACTCTCGATCAATGTCGATGATGGCGCAGGTTTGAGACACAGGACCGACGTGTAACATGGCCTGATACTTCTTCTTGATCGTCGTAGCGTGCGACAGAATCAACACTGTTTTTTGTTCAGTGATCAGCATAAGATGAACATGAATATACGGCTTAAGGTATGCATAGTATACCCTACCTTCTGCGACAAACTCTCTGTGAACCTTGGGGTTGGTTTCGCCTTCCACTTTAGGAAGCACGACCATTCCTTTCCGCACGTCTTTCCGCTTCATCTTCTTTAGCGCAAACGAAGCCGACTGGCCGGCAATGGCGGCCGGCACGCGTATTCTCCGGCGTTCGATGGATCGTATGGCAGTCGTCGCAAACTGTCCCAAAGAGTCTGGCCCGATGAGGACGCTATCCCCTTCGTGGATGATACCAGACTTGACTATCCCCGATACGACAGTGCCGGTGAATGGCACCGAGAATGTATCGTTGATGTGGAACTCAAACGGGGCATCCGAATTATATCGGCCGTGGTGCGGGAGAATGTTCAGAAAGGTCCTGACCAAGTCGAGGTTCTCTCCTGTGACGTTGGAAACCTGGAACACGGGACATATACGATGGCTGATGAACTGTGTCGCGGTGTTGATGCATTCTTCGCGGTTCTTGATGAAGGTTGGTACCTTCCGTGCGCCTGGGCTTCTCATAATCTTGGTGATCTGCGTGATTGTCTCCTCTAGGATCTTCGGGGGGCAGATATCAATCTTGGTGACGACCACCATGACGGGGACGTTAAGAGCCAGTGCAATCCCCAGGTGCTCTTTGCTCATGCCGATGAGTCCATTGTTAGCCGCCACCATGAGAAGGCAATAGTTTGGACTGCTCGATAGCAAACCAAACACTGTCGTTCTGAGGTACTTTTCGTGGCCAGCCAAGTCACTAAACGTGATGACTTTCGCACTTCGCTTGCCGATGTCCTCCCAGGACAATTTACCTGTGATGAGTTGTCAGGAGGAGAGCTGACTTGCAGCAGCGATAGCGGATGATAGAAAGAAGGTAAAAGGGTCAAGTATGACCAAAAAGAAGTATGTAAGACAAAGAAGAAAGAGTTAGGTGTCCTGAGTTGGCTTCATTGACGACTTACGGCCTGGAGTGTCTGAAGTTATTACTTGTCCCACGCTATCGAACCCCATAATCTCCATGCCTACTGAGCTGGTCCGGCCAGTCTCAATCTCGTGCTTGTGGCGAAACAAATTCACTCGCGCCTTGCCCCTACCGTCGTCAAGATCGCCCTTGACCAAGACCCCGAGCATGGAGCTCTTCCCGGCATCCACTGATTGCATGCATCCAAGTCAGCGTGGAGGACTTGAGGGATATGCAAAGACGACGCAACAACATACCGTTCCCAACCACGGCTATTCTTGTCTCAATCACGTCTTCGACATGGTTAGGCACCCGCCGAATGAGGATCTTTCCATTACATCCACCTTTCTTCTCAGGCTTGCTTGCTATGCTTTCAGCCTCCACTTCACCCCCAACGTTCTTGGTGAGAAGAAGCTGGCAATCGGCACCAGCAGACTTGGCTGCGTCGACGAGTCTCTTGTAAGCCGCATTCCAGTCTTCCAGACTCAACTCCATGGACTCTCCGTTATTCTCGTAGCCCAAATCGAAGACAGCCTCGCCCATGCCCTCCTCTATCCGCTCGGCTATTACATGACGTAATTGCTCGAGGTTATCGTCGCCATCTCCGAGGAAGAGGTCTTTCAGAGGTATCCTTGGCGCAGTGTCTGCCAGGTCTAAGTGATCGAATAGCTCGTCCAGTTCTTCATGGTGATCTGTGTGAGAGGGTTTGGATGTAGTGGCGTCGGCGCCAGTTGCAGCACTTGTATGTCTTGATGCCGGGAATCGAAGGTTTTGTTGTTGCTCAACATACTCGGTAAAGTCGCTCAAGGCCTACAGGTGATTAGAAGAGTCTATTGTTTTCCGCGGAAGCTGACCACTTCCAGGAACAGGCAAAGACAAGAATGAGCCTACTGATTCGCCTTTCCGCTTCTCGTGTGCTAATGCTTTTGTATTTCTGGTCGACATGGCTTCTTAGCTGGACTGAACCAAATAAAAGTCGTCAAACAAGTTGCTCATAAGCCAAGAAGAAGATAGAGTGATAATGTGCTTGTGCCAATGTCCGATCGTGTAGGTGCATAATGGGGGTACTTGCTTCGGTGTAAACTTGACTCACAACGCGTCACGACTTCGGCCTCGCCTCGACCTAGCCGTCGAGGTTGCGGACTGGGGTGGCACTGCGGCCCCACGCTGGCGCTGACCATGACACGATGACCAGATCACCAAATGCCGATTGCTCAAGTTGGGTAAACGCATACAACTGCATAAGTGCATAGCTCCACGCTATACAAGTAAACTGCATGAACGAAACAAGCCGCATTTGTCGATGCAACGCAGATGCCAGAGGCCCTCAAACGCGGGTCGCAAGATTCGAGACGTCCTTCTCTTGTCATTTCTTATTTTTATTTGGCCTTTCAAGATGGAAGGGTTTGTTTCTGTCTGAATTAATCTAGTATTTGCAATTGCATCTCATGGTCAATCTCCCGCACGTACCCAGTGGAATCCGCAGTCAGACGTTGCGTACCTCGACCTCAACCAAGCTCCCTTTGATCTACCGAGACGCTCTAGAAGGCGACCTGCGGTGATATCAACACGACACTATCCCCTATCATGACGAGTCAGAATAAACAGCTCATCGAACCTTCCTGAACCCTTTCTTACCTCTGACAAACAACATTTCGGATTTGCGACTGACGGCCTCCTCGTCGTCATCTACCGCAAAGATGGTCTCTTCCACCTCTCCAAGGACGAGATTGCAATGGCTGTCATAGGCCTGCTAAGCGTCAGTACTTCGAGCTGATCCTGACTGCCCCCACAGGCACCCAACTCACGTGAAGCTTTCCCTTAAGCTCTCTGTCGCCTCGGAGCTTGACAAAGACGACTTCGTTCAGCAGAAGCCGCACGAGGTCGAGGGGCTCGGGAACGTGGCTGGTGTCGTCACCCGTGTCGGCCATGGTAGCAGGTCCGGGAGGGAGCGAGTACAGATAGACCTTTGCTCAATCAGTGGTTGCTCGCACGCGGGATCCAATGATGGTGCTGGTGAGGCTGGCACATGCGATACAAATACGATGCACCAGATGTTGAAGGCGTACGCTCTCTCGAGCGCGCACTCGCGCTAACCATAGACTGCCTGTGATTTCTGCATTTGCTGGATGATTCGGCAAATCCTCGGGTGCATATGCATCTGTCGGGGCGATGGCTTGACGGTATGCAGCTACCTAAGCTACCAACGCTTTCGACGCACACCTCTTTCCTGATTCCTTCCCAACCGCGGAAAAGGCCAATTTTCATCGCATTTGTCAATCGCAGCCGACCCCATTACACGCATGCACGATTGTTTGACCTTACAGATTTTTCCATCTCGATTCGCACCCGTTTTGAAGTCAATCAATCTGTCTAGTCTTGCCAGCTACTAGAATGGAGGACTTTGGGGAGTTCCCGCCAAACATGGCGCCTCAAGACGCCCTTCTGGTTCGGCAGCAAGCCATACAGGATCACCCTGTTGTCCCATATTCTGTATCCGATCTATCAAGACCGAAGGCGGGGCCACTGGACCCCTGTGACGTCCCTTCGACTGGCACCAAGCGCAAGAACTTACTCACTGGCTTTGCGGAAGAAGCCTTCTTAAGTGAGCACACATTTAGAAGCAAACACAGGGCCGTGGAGAGACGAGGAGGTCCGAATCGAGACGAACTGAGCTCCGAAAAATTGAAGGACAAATCAGCTAAGCTGAGGAATTCTCGAGAAGCAAAGGGTGACTCTTCCATCAGTGAAGGACCTGGTTCTTACGTTGGCCCATGGGCGAGGTACAATAATGAACACGCTACTATCGACGAGGACGAAGCGCTAGCCAGCGATGAAGAGTATGAAGTAGTGGAAGAAGAGACAGAAGAAGATGTGATTGAAAGCGGAACGGTAGTTCGACCACCCGAAGTTGCAATCGCTCGACGAAAAGAAGTGGAAATGCTCGGAGATGAAACTACAACATTCCATGGCTCGCAGGAGCGTGATTACCAAGGTCGATCATACATGCATGTACCACAAGATTTGGATGTCGATCTTCGCAAGCCTGCTGGTAGTACGACCAACTACATTCCAAAACGACAAATTCACGCATGGAAAGATCACACAATGGCTGTTACTGCACTACAGTTTTTCCCTGGTTCAGGCCACCTGTTATTATCTGCAAGCGCCGACACGACAGTCAGAATACGCGATGTTTACCACGACAAAGAACTTTTGCGTTCATATTCAGGCCATTCGAAGGCTATCACAGATGCCTGTTTCAATGCGTCCGGTACGCAGTTTCTGTCGGCTTCCTACGATCGCAAAATGAAGTTATGGGACACAGAAACTGGGTCGTGTATCAGTACTTTTACGACTGGCAAGACACCCCATGTCATAAAGTTCAACCCAGATCCTGAGCACATGACGGAGTTCCTTGCCGGTATGTCTGACAAGAAAATTGTCCAGTTCGATACCAGGACACCAAAGGAAATCGTTCAAGAATACGACCACCATCTCGCTGCCGTCAATACCATTACCTTTGTGGACCAAAACCGCCGCTTCATAACCACTTCTGACGATAAGTCCCTTCGCGCCTGGGACTACAATATACCCGTTCCTATCAAGTATATTGCGGAACCCGACATGTATCCCATGACGAACGCTTCTCCCCATCCGAGTGGGAAGTATGTCGCGTTTCAGAGTTCTGATAATCAGATCTTGGTGTTCGGCGCAAACGATAAGTTTCGACAGAACAGGAAAAAGAGCTACCGCGGGCATAATAACGCAGGTCTGGCTATAGGTTTAGATTGCAGTCCCGACGGCCAATTTCTGGCATCTGGTGACTCGGGTGGTTTTGTCTGTTTCTGGGATTGGAAGACCTGCAAGATGTACCACAAGCTCAAGGCAGGCACGCAAGCTATTACGTGCGTGAAGTGGCATCCTCAAGAAACAAGTAAACTTGCAGCGGCGGGTCTGGATGGCGAGATCCGATACTGGGATTAATCAACTTACGAGTACGAGGTACCTGCATTGACTACTGTTGCATCATGGTATGGCGTTGGGAAAGGATGAGGATATCATCTTCAGGAATTAATTGAAGGCTCAGGCTTGCTATTTTTAATTCATTCTGTTTCGAAGAAATTCAGCGCGAAGTGCTACTTTCGTCAACCTTCAAAGAGCTGCTCTCTTAACCCTTCAAGATCTTATCAAGCGAGACTCCCTTACATAAAAAGTCATCCACAGACCTCATCTACAAACTACCGTCAACGGTTTGACGAGCGCGCTTCCGATATCTTGGTCAAAAGCCCAGCCGACAACATTATCAATGGGACCACGCAGATGCCCTTGATGAAATCGCTTCCAACGCTTCTGCTGAAAGCTCTGTCAACGTTGATGACGAGGACTTTGCCATCCCTCATGAAGAAAAGGAGGACGAACTCGATGACAACGATCCTGCCCACCTTGCGACCCGAGTTCACAAGTAATTGCCGTCACCCTTATCATTGCGGCGACCTTGCGTACGCCGCAGCCACCGGGCGCTAAGATGCGCTATATACAGTTGAGGCGCTGTACGAGCAGTTGAAGGCGACGAAGGACTGGGGCAGGCGCTTAGAGGGAGAACGATTGCTGTACAGCGATGTGGACGTCAATATTCCCACCGGTTGCCAAGTTGTCGGTATGGAGCTTCGTCACGGGCCCAAATTGCTGAAATCCTGTGTCTAGGGGCGCGATCGTTTTAAAAAAAAAAAGCCTCATCATCCATCTTGTCTTTCTCAAACCCGATACCACGTGAGCACAAGTCAAATCCCCTGCCAATGTGTTCCTCGTCAACTCCATGTTCAGTCAAGCAATTGCAAATCTCCGTGGCACAATTGAAACTGATGACACGGGAACAATTGCACAATCCATCTGGGCGTTGCGATTATAAAGGAGGACGAGACGTCTTGTTGCTGGTTTCTATACCTATTCAAGGCTCTATTCCACTCTGTTAAAATCAACCACACAGCTGCTGAAAGTTGTACTTGTCTGTCTTGAATGTGCAATCGACGATGAGCACGTTGGGGGAGGATTCTGAATTGTGCAAGGCCTCGTGCCTTGATAAAGACGAGGTGTGTGATTTGTGATTTCCGAATCCATGGCGCATCTAGAGACAGAATTTCAGTGGCCGTCGTCATTAAGGCAAACACTGAGTCGACGGTGGGAGCACGGCTGAGTTCGTGGTACTGTACTTAGCTCTTACGAAGTCGCCCACCGTCGCCGATTACGACACTTGCCTGGCAGCTTGTGAGCGCGTGCCGCTCGCGGCGACGGCGACCCTAGGCGGCCACTGTCATCTTTCTGTCATTTCTGCCGACGCACCCTTGATTAGCCTGGCTCGAACCATCACGACTGCCGGTTCTTCCGTGCGAAAGCATGCCTCCTTTGGAAAGATTGCGTCGCTCCATGATGTCGCGCTGATCACAAGGCTTAATGGGGTGGTGTCACCGTGATGCCTTCCAGCAGCGGACATCAGGCGGCGTCTCGCCCTTCATAGCTATCGACTTAGAGCCCGAAGAGAACCAGGTCATCTAGATCAAGGCTGTTCTGGAGATTGTGGACTGCAGCAAGCTTGGATGAGGTTGATCCAAGCCGTCTATTCATCTTAGATCATTCAAATCCAAGCTCGCTGCAATCTACAATCTTAAACAACCTCAATCCAGATCACCCACGTTGCTCCGAGTTCGAGCCTTCAAAAAGAAACGCCTCTATGTCGGGGCGTCGGATCAAGGGGTGCGTGGTAGCCTGCTAGGACGCGAGTCTGTATTCAGGAGACGGAGGATGCAATCTGATGGGATGCGAGCTGTCCCGCGGAAATGGTGGGTCAATTTGGTTGAGCATGTAATGGTGTGGAAACTCCTCTTATACTGGCTTGGATTTGGTGGATTTGGGTCCTGTAAGAATCCTCAACGGGGATCAAAATCCTCGATTATCTGGATTCATCCGTTGTGATAGAGCAGATGGTGACGTAGAAGCATGCAGCGCTTTTACTTTGTATTTAGATGGCTAGTCGCCAAGAGCAAACAAACCTCAGTTGTCACATTTTCCATGATCAGACTTAAAGTTTCTGGAGCGCTTGGTTTGTCAAGGAGGCATCGTTGAGTTGTGATTGGACATACATACATGGCTTGTGAAACGATATCGCCATATCCTCGTGTTGACTCAGATTCTTCCACGTCCTCTATGCCCAGTATGCCATTCAGGGTCTGTGCTTTTTTTCACAAATCGTGGTCTGCAGTCTGTAGGCGCAAGATTTGGAGGGAGGGATACTGCCGTAGTGGGCAAAAAGGCAATAATGCATATGAAGATTGAAGGTGAAATATGAGCAAGGATGCCTGGTTCTGCTAAGTAAACCTAGGGAAGTACCAATGTGGACGGCGTCCTGCTGCGAGAGCAACACCAACTACGCTATCATCTGTAAGAAGAACCCAATCGTGAAATCATTCCAAAATATCAGTCATGAGACATTGGACCGATATATATAAATCTTGCCACCACATTCTGTAACAGACCCGCCAACCAATCATGGACACGTTTCAACATACCGTCCTATATTACACTCCGCCAGCAGATACAAGTCAAACCGCATTCTGTACCCAAGATCCAATCAGGGCCACCTTGCATAACATAAAATCATGGCATGAGTAAGAAAATACAACCCACAAACTGATCATCAAGATACCCCCAGCATGCAAACCATACAAGCCCCCTACATCCCAACCGCCGCCTCAGTCAACACCCCCAACAAACTAGCCGCCGCACCCCCAATACCCACCGCCCCAATCGTCTCCCCCCATGTCTTCCTCCTCCCGTGCCTCTCATCCCGACGGTCCCTACGATCTCGGCGTCTCTCCCTATCACCTCGATCCGATGAATGCCGTCGAGCAGGACGATGGTGTCGTGCGTCGCGATCTCGGGAGTCACGATGACGACGAGAACCAGTCTCTTGCCGTCTTGCATCATGGCCATTTCCATGATCATCATCGTAGGGCCGTGGGCTCGTAGAAATCTTGTTCAATTCATGAGGCTCAGGATCAAATCGTACGTGGTTTTCATTTTTATTCTTCAGGATAGGTTTCGGCTTCTCGGTTGCAGAAGTGGAAGATTTGCGCTCGTTGGGCGGACTGACAAGGAAGGGATGGCGTTTGGTTTCCCTTGCTCTTTCTGGAGATTTTTCGTCGTCGTCGTAGTCCGATGTGTCGCTTTCGTTCCATGAGCTCTCGTCGCTATTGTCTTGCCGATTATTCTTGGAGTCGGCTGGATAGCGAGCGGCATCGTCTCGAAGATTCGCACACCGAAGAGGGGCATGACCAGGGTATGAAGAGCGGGCGGCGCGGCAGCGGGCACTTTGTCTGGCGTACTCGGCGAGTTGTTCGCGGGAGAGGCGTCCTAGAATGGCGACGTATTCGGGACGTGCTTCGTAGCGCACGCCAGCTCGCTCCAAGACCTCGGGACTCACGAGGGACCTATTCACTTTTGTCCAGGGTGCATCCATAGGAATGTCTTTGCCGTATCTGTCTGGTGCCAGGCGGGCTGTCGTCCTCGGACTGGATGAGGAGGCCGGAGCATAAGATGAGGGCTGGCGGCCTGCCAGAGAAGACCTTCTTGGCGGATAGGTCGAAAGTTGGCCCGAGGGTGCGGAACACGGTGGTGGTGACCGGCTCCCTGCCATGACTGAAGGTACAGAGCTTGAGCTACTTCGAATATGCCGTGCAATAGGAGGATGCGAGGCGGCTGAATTTAAATGCGTGTTGGCCATCAGAGATTCTATTCCGTCCAAAGCTACCAAGTCTTTGGTGGAAATGAGGGCAAGAGAGCCGTTTAATTCGCTTTCTCTTGGTTCAACATCTTGTTCAGAGGAAAAAGAAGACGACCCTGCTCGGCGATGTGGCGACGTCAATGGCGATCCATGCTCTGACATACGGCGATCTCTGTGTAGACTAGGTCTATACGTAATTCCATCTGCACTTGGACGTGAGAGTTGCTGGGGACTTTTCGAATGCACGAGAGACAGGGGTTCCTTGGGAGGCACAGGTGGAGAAATCTGCTTCGTCCTAGCCTCACGCTCCAGCAATTGTCTAACTGTCGGCGGTGCTCCGCCATCAGCGGGTGACATGGACTGGAGTTCTCGTATATAGGCTCGCAGTACGTCCTATGATGCATGTACCGGAGCACATCAGTGTTTTGAGTCTTGACACCTCGCATCGTTATATGCTGGTCAGAGATAATTGAGCTCGTACCTTGTGCCGATGCAGCACGTGGGAAGAAAAGCCTGCCTTTTCCAAACGGGACTGAAACTCTTGCCACATCCGGTCCTCGTCGGCGCTGGTGCCGTCACTGGAACTCGTGTGCCGCTGCGGGAACAAAGCATCTGCGATGTGGTCGACTTTGTCTTTTATACGCTCCAAGCTTGTGTCCGAAGTTGTCTCAGCATGTACTTCTGGTGCATTATTCGCCGGGTTATGCAGCCGAACGGTGTCGAGGAACATATCTACGCTCGTTTTCTCTCTGACAAGCCGGGCTCGCACCGCTGCCACCCGATCTGCCAAGGCCTCTGCTTCTCCAGTCCCAACACCGGCAGCCCCCGCTTTCCATCTTTCTAAGGCGGCTTCGAGTTGTCTGAGGGCATATTCGCAGTCCTGGACGAGAGGACGAAGTTGACGCTCGTAGATAGGGTTATCGACGTTTTGGAGTAGCGATTCCGGGTCAGCAGCTTCGATGCGCAAGTGCCGCAGCGCATGTTGAAGTTTGCGGACGGTGGTGGCAACCTCTGCAAAAGGAGATCCTGATGAGGCTTTGAGGCGGACGTAGAGAGTATTTGCGAAAGCATCGACGGCGTCAATGTGTTCGAGGGTCGACCCTGGGCCCATGGCTTTGCTGTCTCGCGCGGGCGGGCGTATGTTAACTGTAGCCTGTATTGTATGTATGTATGTACTCCGATGGGCAAGATCCCCCCTGCTGATGTCTCTGATCAACCCGGGGGGGTGAGAGATGACTAGATGTTGCTGGATGGACCTTGATTGGCTCGTTCAGCTCGTTTGGCGTGTTACACTTGTTCCGCTTTGTCTACGTACTTCCACTTCGTCGGCTTGAATCTTGATCGCTTCTCGCTGTTGTAGTCTAGATATCCACGGACTACGCCGTCTGACGTTGGACGAAGAAAGGAATCCAGGACCCTTCGTTTGCGCGCCGACACACTTCCGTGCTCTAGCTATAATGCGTCAGTGATGGAGTGCGTCGCAGCGGTTGGCAGTGGTTGATAAAGACGTGATGACGGCGCAGCAGGGCCAACCAAGGCGAAAGGATCTTTTTATGATTATTCAAGACGAGGTTGCTGCGGAGAGGGGGTGTTGTCGGGGCTGACGTTAACGTCTGTGAGAGGGCGACCCCGTGAAACATCCGCACGTGTTACAAGTTTGCAACTCTGAAGAAGTACATGGTATGTATTGTATGTACAGAGTACATACATACAATAGGTACAACGATGCTAGCCCCAAAGTCCCTGCGTCTCCGCGTCCCTGCGTTCTGCTGTTCCCGCGTCTCCACAATACGTACGCCGCCTCGGGTGCTCCCTCTGCTCCAAGCCTGCAAAAGTGGCATGACGTCAACCTTATTCGTCCATCGCGCTACGTCGGCTTGTGACTGGTTCATTTGCAGATGGAAGGGGGGTTGACTGAGCAAACCAGGCATCACTCGGGATGGGCCACGTGCTTATGGTGCCTTGAATGTAGCCTTGTCGTCGTAATCTGTGGGCATTGGTCGCCATCTATGCTTCAGCGACAACGAAATAAATACCCTAGGTTTACCAAAGATGAAGTCTACCTCAAAACAAAGATTCTTAGCCAAATTAACGCCTTCCTAGGGCTGCTTTGGCCCTCATGCTACCTCACATACAAAAGGTTTGATGTTGATGGGCTAGCCAAGCTCAACCGTGCACCTCCAATTCACAGACATTCAACGTCTACTCCCTCGGAATCCGACCCGAGATTCGTCTCTAGCATTCGTGATATTTTCTCCTTCCTCTACCGCTTTCCACAAGCATCATTGTCGGCTACATGTGAAAAAAAAAGTGTATCCGATGCCATCTTAGACAGACAGCTTCTCGAGCGAGTAGACATCCACCTTTTGACTGATCAAATGGCCTAGTTCTCGAGAGCTGCGATGGACTACTTCGCCACCAGCCACCACCTTGTCCCACGTCGGCATCATCTTTGACTTCAGACCTAGAGGCAACAGACGGGATTCTCTGCTTTCCACCTGCAGCATGCTCGGTTTGTTCGAGTTCGACTTGGATTTAGAGTCCCACATCTGTCGCGCCAATTGGTTTCGTTCAGCCATGAGTCCGAATCGAACGGCTTCACCAACTATGCCGTTCAAGAAGACAGCTTCCTCGATTCCTTCCAGAGCAGCAGTGACTTCGAGTTTGAGGGCTGTTAGGAAGTCACCCGCCTCTGCCTTGTCTGCCCATGTCATGGCATCATTGAAAAGCCAGCCCCCGGCACCGACAGCGTCCAGGCATCGCCCAAGGAGGTCTGCGATGAGTGTGATGACGCCATCCGGCGGAGGGTCATTGCCCTCGGATTCGAAGCTGGTGGGATCAATGTACAGAGACGTCCACGCACCACGCACGAGCTCCACCCTGAGCAGGTGGATGAAGGACATAAGCTCCTCGGTTCGAATGATTGTACGCAAAGCTTTCACTGTGGTGAGCGCAGGAATCCGCCACAGCTTTGTGAATGCGAGTGTCAATCCTCGAGATCGGCTGCTCGACTCGTCGCCCAAGTAGTGCTCAGTCACCGCAATGTCTCTCTCGAGGTCATCCAGATCCATCTCGGGTGCTTCATCCTTCCCAGCGTCCTGGTGGGCTTCATTGGACAGCAGCTTCTTTGTTTTCAATTTCTTCGCAACAGGAAGTAGGTCCATGCTCAGCATGATACTCCTAATCGCGACCAAAAGCTCCTCTTCTCCAAGCTTGGTGGCCTGAAGATAATTTAGAAGAAGCGTCGTGGAAGGATCGGCATCTGTAAGACTTTGGATCAACTGACTAGCCAGCAGTCTTGATTCCGAACCGTGGGCTGAGAGCTCTTCCCGGAATGCTGACTCGAGATTGGAAAGTGTCAGATGGCCTGCCACGACCAGATATGTTGTAACGTTGCTGTCTGGCAGCGCCAACCTCAACTCAGGCTTGGCGTCGACAGAAGTCGACCTCCCCACAGTAAATACTCTGCTCATCGCGTAAAGAACCCATCGACGATCTACGACGGGATAAGATTGCAGCTTCTTGAGCCACTCCCACTCTGCTGGCTGTTGTGCTTCACCATCTGTAGCAGTGGTGTGTGATGGATCCGTTTCTCTTTCATTTCGAAGGTGCATACCGAATTTCTTTCGAATCAGTTCCTCCCATTTGTCCAGCTCGTCGTTGGAAAGCAAGGTATCGGCAGTTTTTGTTTCCGCTTGGAACTTGGCCAAATATGCACCCGTGAGAGTTCCAGGCAGGAGTCTAGAGAATTCTGTCGATATGTTGCTACCCTTGAGTTTTTTTGTCTGAACATCGTATGACAAAGCCCCTCTGCCAATCGAATCCACTAAAAGCCCTTCTTTGCGTCGCTTGCCGAGGTGACAGGGTGGTTCCACCTGTATAGAGACGAGAACATTGTCGATCAGGGCAACGACGAGATCTTGGCTGCGCAGGTGAGTGATTAGTTGGCAGTGGCGAGTCTTTTGGCCGTCGGCCGGCAGTTCAGAGAGATCCAGCTCAGCCTTTGCATGAATGGAACGGTAGTGATGGTTGTACAAGACCAGGGAGTCGGATGATGCCGAGAGAAGAAACGGTCTTGACAAACGCGCCAAAGACTGCGCTCCATCCATGTAAACGGCGGACTTTTTCTTGGGAACCGCGCCAGTCAAGTCGTAAATGGTGAGACGTCCATCGGCTAGCTCCATCAAGAGCCCCGACTGAGCGTCCACCTGGTACACGGCTGCATCGGCGTCGGAGCCATAGTCAACTGCAAATGGGCTGATCTCCAGGGATATCAACTTTTGCAGGTCAGATGCAGCGGCCGCGCCACCTGGCATGGCAGCCAATACCACAATGTGGCGCGCAATTTGATCCCGAGACACGCTCTTGACAATGAGAAAGATGAGAGAAGGGTCGGGGTTCAGAAGCACAGGCAAAGCGGTGACGACTTCCGGTCTATTTTTGAAAATGCCTTCGCGGAAGTCGCTTACGCTGCCGGATGAGACGTACTCGACTTCAAACTTTTCAATCACTCCTGAAATAGCTTCTTGCACAGCGGATTTGGATGCAGCGGACCATTGTAAAGCCAAATCTTCGGCCGACAGATAGACAACCTGTCCATCTTCGCAAATAGCGACTATATCGTCAAGGCGTGTCGTGAGATTGGTCGAGGATGAACTGGTGATGCATCGAACGGGAGAGGATTGCACAATCTGGCTCGTGCTTGTTGATGTGGTTTTGCCGTCGGGATGAACAACATCCTTGAATAATGTGATCCTGTATGACTTGGAGTCTTTTGTGGCAATATAGGTATACCTGTACACGTCTTGGCTATTTGCAAGGCGCATTCGGATCGAATAGGGAGGACAGGTGAAGGATTCCTGGGGCGGAATAGGATATGATGTGATGAGGCGAGACGCAGGAATCTATTCCAGTTGTCAGGTCATGTTTTCAACGAAAGCTCAGGGCGTAACACTTACATCGTAGATACTTGCTGTTTCCCCATCGACCCCGACTACAAGTTCCATGCGCTTTCTCTTCTTCTCGCCATACCGCTGGCCATACACTTCGCGAGCTACGATGCGGCCATCAGTGTGATCAAGAGGGCGAGGCAACGTAGCCAGCACATACGGCCGGTGAATCTTGTACTCCGACACCATTGATAAGGTCGGTAATGTGTTATCTGTTGTCAGGGGGGAATAATTGCTGACAACAGGAGCAGCGTAGGCGGCGATTCTCTTTGCGATTATCTCAGTCTGTCGCGGAACCCGATCAAAGAAAAAAAAGTCCACCTAAAAAAAAGCTGGCAGCGGGCCGACGCAAAAATCCGGTTGTGGGGCCAATGATGCGAGATTCATCATTCGAGAAATCATTCCCCGCTCAGCGCTGGCCCACGGCCCCACACGCGGCTACTCAGACGCGCTGCGGCGTTCATCATCATTTCGTTCGTGTCTCGTCCTTGAATCCAAATCGCTCAAACCGTTATTATCGGCACAGCCGCAATCATAGCTCTTTGCTTTCTGTCAACATTTTCAACTAAGATTTGGACCATCTACCTGCATGCCCATGTACCTAGGTAGCCTGGCTGTCATGGTTTGACTGACTTGATAACTGTAAGATTGGAGGCGCGAGCTCCTTCCCGCGTCGTCGATGAAGCTTACTGAGCATGCTCTTGAAGGTCGTTTCTCTCAAATGGGCCAGACTGTCCTCGCCAACATGAACCATCGAGGCGTCAGCGGGTCGTCAGCCCAAAAAGTACACCCATTCTTTACGCACAATCACTCGTCCAACTTGGCCGCGGGGTCTCCTGGCCAGTCTTTTGCATTCGACAAGGCCCAAGATTCTGGAAAGGAGGCATGCCATAGCATACACACAGCCAAGAGACGCAAAACGAGCAAACCTAACCGTCCGTCTTCGAAGATCGTCGATCACGCAGAAGCGTCGAATTCAGACCCAGCACGCGATGTCTTGGCTGCGGGCTGGGTGCCAGCCGATCCTGGTCCCGATCAAAGCCTGTCGAAACAAGCATTGAAAAATCACACATCGAGCTCAAGCAAACCTCGAAAAGTCCCTGCAACACCAGAACTTCCGACAGTTTCGCATGCTTCTAATTCCGCCGAGTTCGGCGCCTCATCCTGTAGCTCCGCCACCCTCGTGACGAAGGATTCAGAATCAAGCGATGCCTCGTCGGGAAGGGCGCCATTGGTGAAAAAATTGTTAAGATTCAACACGAAAACGGGAACGCTAGGATCACCACCAAAAACGAAGCAGAAGAAAGATACGCCGTCACGCCTTGTCTGCGTGCGCTATGGGAACAATGAGGTGACTCGGAGAGAGATGGGACTTAAGATTGCACAGATATTGAATGGAGAACTGCAGCTTCCCAAGCTTCTAACACCGCCACAGCCAGACTGTAAATCAGCAGAAAGTGACAAACCGTCCGCAAAAGCGGTCCCATTGAAAACGACTCATCCGTTTTTCATGGGTAAAGCAAAGCCTCCCAAATCATCGACTTCAAGCCAGACAACGGACTCAGCACCAAAGTCCCCGAGCAGAAAGCATTCTATATTCACATCTACGCCAATGTCTCCACAGAAGCCAAAAATTTTGTTTCCGTCAACAATTTCGAGCAAAGTGCCGCTTTCTGGTATTCGGTCTGGAGGAACCAAAGTTCCTGGTGCCAAGTATCCGTTGTGGCCTCCGAACGGCATGTCTCATGTTCGCGGAGATGGGTTCGCACCATTGCCGATGACAAGTCGACCGATTCGGCCTGTACGTCCTAAGAAGTTCAAGGGTCATGTCACAACCATTCGGCAGACAGAATCTGTTTTGCAGGTGGTGATGAAGCATATCGATATGGAGACGTTGCGCCGAAGCTTGCCACGAGACGAGGACTCTTTTATCCCAGTACCTCCCGAGCTACGAGTTCCCCAACGACATTTCGAAAGTGGATTGAAATTGCAACATAGAATAAGGCCTCAACTTAGTGTTCAGTCGCCTCTGGCATTGGCTGGCAAAGAAGATATCGATCAAGATGAGCTTGCGGGTCCACCAGCTGCAGCAGTCCATCCAGCGATCATCAGGCATTATGTTTCCCTAGCAAAGCAATTGTCTGCTTTTGATCGATCAACCTGCGAAAGCATGGCCTGGAGTCAAAAGTACGCGCCCGTTTCTGCAGCACAGGTTTTGCAAAAGGGCACGGACGCGGCCTATATCAGAGACTGGCTCGAAGCAATGAAGGTGCAATCAGTCGAAACGAGTAGCAGCGATAGTGCAGGAGAACGGACTAAAGCAAATGGAGACGGAGTACCGAAAAAGAAGCGAAAGAAGAATAAGGTGGATGATTTCATTGTTGACACGGATGAAGAAGAGAGCGAGTTGGAGGAAATTGCTGAAGAGGGCGACGATGAAGAGGATAGCGGCGCTGAATCCTGGCAAGCCAAGAAGTCGGTCGCTCGATCGATCAACACGAATCCAAAAGAAGGCAGAAGGCTAAGAAACATGATTGTGCTTAGTGGGCCGCATGGCTGTGGGAAAACGGCCGCCGTGTACGCGGTAGCGAAAGAGCTTGACTTTGAGGTGTTTGAAATTAACCCTGGCAGCAGGCGTTCAGGCAAAGACATTTTAGACCGAATTGGCGATATGACAAGGAATCATCTCGTACAACATCACCGAGCTCAGGCAGCCCCAATTGCAGTCGGCGATTCGAGCGACGTGACTGCAGGCAGCGAGTCAAGGCCCAGTCAGCAACAGGGCATTATGACCTCCTTCTTCAAGGCAAAGACGGCCAAGCCAGGAAGCAAAGTAAAAAGCAAGCAGCAGTCCACAAAATCAACCGCAAATACCAGGGGGCAAAAGCAGTCTTTAATTCTCATTGAGGAGGCCGACATTCTTTACGAGGAAGACAAACAATTATGGACAACTCTGATGGGCATGATCGACCAGTCCAGACGTCCGTTTGTCATAACCTGCAACGATGAGAGCCTCATTCCGCTTGAAAGCCTGGACCTCCACGGCATCTTTCGCTTTGCGCCTCCCCCAACGGTGCCAGCCGTGGACCTGTGCATTCTCATTGCTGCCAACGAAGGCCATATCTTGTGCAGAGGCGCAGTCGAATCTCTCTACCAATCCAGACACTGCGACTTAAGAGCCACGATCTGTGACCTCAATTTCTGGTGTCAAATCGGGGTCGGCGATCGCAAGGGGGGATTCGACTGGTTCTACTCTCGCTGGCCAAAGGGCTGCGATTTGGACGAGCGAGGCAACGTCGTGAGGGTCCTCAGTCAGGATACCTACCGACACGGCATGGGCTGGATTGGAAGAGACGCCATTCTATCCGAACGCAGCGGGCTCGAAACGGAGAGGGAGGTGCTGCATCAACTGTGGAATTTTTGGCGTGTAGACCTAGGCGACTGGTGTCGATCTCAGCCGTTGTACATGCGTGCGCTCGAAAGGGGTATGCAAAGAGCGTCCGGGCGATCCGACGACAAGAACAAGAAAGTGGCGGCACTCGAGGCCTGGGATGAATTCTGCACGGCACAGAGTGATGCGGACCTGCTATCTGACGGCATCTTCGCGGAGCATCTCCAGGAGAAGCTGGATCCCTCTCTCCCCGAAATGTCCACCCGCGCAAGGGAGGACTACATCATTGGGAGAAACTTGCTGGACGCACAGGAGGCTTTTTCTCACACAACAGACAGCCAGTCCATATCACTCGCACTGAAGTCCGCGGCCCGAGAACAGCTCTCTTCAGCATCGCAGAGAATTCTAAAGGTCCGTGACGGCGACCGATCGAGACTGCACTGCCCGCCTCTCGATGAGTCCACGGCTGTTGCCAAACTCGATGCGTCGTTACGCCAACGCTCCCAAGACATGACCAGACTGGACATTTCGTACGCATTCGACCCCATTGCTGTCGCGCCCAAAGCACAGCCGACATCCCACCTCGAGCCCTCCGTGTTTGACCGCACCATGCCTATCATCGTAGTAGATGTCGCACCGTGGATTCGCGGCATCATAGCCTTTGAGGAGCAATTGATGCAGGAGCGGCGAAAGCTGAATAGTCTTCTCGGCGGAGGAACGCGAAAGCGCATGCGCAACACGAGGAGCGCGTACTCGGCGCTTGAGGGCGGCGAGCGGCGAAGGACTCGAAAGGATCGTTATTTCGGGGACGCTCTCACGACGAGTCTGGTTATGCGGACGGGGGGTCATCATGATTGGCAAGAGGCCGTCACGGAATTAATAAGGGAGAGCAGCGCGGCAGGGGCGGAGGGAGAGTATGCTAGTTAACCTGTCGTCAGGGGCCTGGCCGCCATACCTAATAAAACGATACAAGACTTGTCTTTTTTTCCTTGGGTATTCATGTTCAGGTTCTTAGGTCTGCATAGGGGTTTATTATTAGGGAGGGGTTCACAACGCAGTGACACATGGGACTGATGTGAGATTTCGGGGGGGGGTGGTGGAGAGAGAGGATAGGATGATTTATGAGCCATCGTTCTGTGGCTTATGTGTTTTTTACGAATACGGATTCTTACTACCACACACTACATACATGCATTTACGTACGTATAACCAATCTTCGGTTTGTAATACTTGGTTGGGTAGTCTGCAACTTCATATATTTCCAAACCGCTACGCGTCGCGCGGCAGAAAAACCCTAGCGTTTTCTCTCTCTTGTCTATACGTAAAGAGTACATGCCCCCTCGTAGCGGTGATCAACACTGTGTACTCTGCTTGGGAACATTCGACTCAGTTCCGTCCACGACCGGCAATGAGATCTCAAACCTCGATGGAACATCAATGGTGATGGCGACAGTTCGAGAGTAAGTCAATACTTACTCTCAATCATCTATACGTCGTGGGCCGACCGTGTCTCTCCCCCCGCTGCTGCTGCTGCTGCTGCTGCGCCTCCATCCCACGAATCTGATCGCGCGGACACGCCAACACCTCTACTCTGCTTCTCTGCTTCTCTGATGCCTCTCTGCAGAACGGTGCCCAGGGATACCTCTTTCCCCCATCCGGTCTTCTCGCTTCGATTCCCGTGCCAGTGCCAGTGCCAGTGCCGGTGCCGGTGCTGTAGTGATTGTCCTCACCGCCACCAATTCAACATCTGGATACGTTCTCCTCGGCGATTCACAGGCCCCTCTCTTCCCTCCCAGTCTCAACAGACCCCCATCCTCTCTCTTCAAAGCAGAGCACTCCAAGTCTTGTCCTCGAATGGGTGCCCTCCTGCCAGTGCCGATGTCTCCGGATGGATGCCCACCGTGAGGGCTCTTCTCCGCCCTCTCTACGAGGAGACTCCCGCTACTATTCCCGCTTGGCTTTTTCTTTGGCGCGTGCTCCCCATCCGTGCGCCTCTCTCGGTATGTCCTGCCATTGGCGTCCCTGTCCCTGTCCCTGTGTCTGTGTCTGTGTATGTGTATGTGTCTGTCCCTCGCCCAGTCCTGTGTGTTGTCGTGTACGGGATCGGCGTCCTTGTCCTTGGGCAACACCTTGTGCGCTACGACGACCGCGACACCTATCCCGAGCAGCAGGCCTGCGGAGTCTTTGAGAAGATCTCTTTTGCGCTGCTTTTCTTGTTGCTCTGGGGAGCCATGAGAGCTGGGGGAGCTGCTGCTGTTGCTGAGTCTAGTTCGAGAAGGGGAGCCGGCGCGCGAGGCCATGTATTTTTGGGCCTGAGAGGCGGACCGAGGGCGGGAGGGGGACGGGCATCTCGTCATGGCTGTGTAGGTTAGGTGTGTGCCTGCTTCTTTCTAGGACGGGAAACGAAGAGGATGTGTGTACATACTCTGTCTGTAAAGGTGCTGACTACCTAGGGTTCTAGGTGATAACGTTTGTTGACCAGCGTGCTGATTGTGTTGGTTCAGGGGGAGAGGGGGGGGGGGGGGATCCTGATACCTACACCATTACTCAAGAGATCTTCATACCGAGCAGCGTTTCCAGAAAAGAAGAAGAAGAGTCGTAAAAAGGCAACGGCTGGGGGTGTGTGTTTTGGATATTGGGAACGACGAGCCGCGCTATGCGGGCATGCGATCGATGGTCATTTGGCGAATGTCATGCTCCTCTTTGGTCTTGGGCATTGAAAGTCATGGTTGGGGATTAAACGAAAGACGAAACATGCTTTGCTGTAACAGTGCAAGGGACTTGGGGGGAGGGTACCTAATGTAGGAGGTAGTACAACATCTTCTATATACATATGTAGGTAGAATATGTATTGGACATCGAAGAAGACTAGGGGGTGACGAGGGAGTGACATGGAAAGAAACTACACATTTCGTCATCAGAACTTAGAAGCAAAATATAGCTCGACCACAAAGTTTCCTTGTATTGATGCCTCGACGAGTCACGAGCGACCGGGGAAAACAGCGCGGCGAGAATGATGACTCGGGTCGCAAGCCGTAGTACAACTCACATAGATACATACGCGATGGATGAACCTCACGACATCGACATGTAAGTTGCATAGCTGTCAATTCAAGCAACGTCGCCTTGCACCGGCGACGCAGGCATGATACGGATGAACCAAACAGGAACCCGAACAACTGTGCGTTGGCTGCGGCACTGCAGCACTGCACCGCCTCGGGGTTCTCGAAGGAGCTGACGAAACAAGCTTCTTGACGCAAAGGGTATTCTGACCCAGCTTCGCTTGAAGCAAAGGATTGGGCTTTCCGCCTTTATCATGCACATGCGCTCAAGCGGATATGTGGGCTGGATGGATGGAGTCTTTCCGACTCTTGAAAGTTGAGCGCGGCTAGAGTACCTACCAGGTACCTTGTGCATCGCCACTTTGGTGCCCAATCTGAGGTATTCATTTGTCTTGCGGCATTGTCAACTGGCATCTCAATTTATTTTTGTTCGTCTCTTCCCCTCGGACACCTCCCATGATGCCATATAAAGCTGCAGTCATTTTGCCTGAGTCGCATTTGCAGTCGCAACTTTTTCTTGCTGGCGTACCTACCTTATCAGAATGAGGCATTTCTTTGCAATTGGGCACGACTCTTGCAACGTGTGGCGCTTTTTCTAGTGGGGGTGCCCATTTGCGTGCGCTTCTCATCTTTTCTTTTCTCTTCATCTTCCCTTGAGTTGGCCAAGGAACAGGTACATAATAAATCTTTGTCTACAGAGAGGTATGTAGATAGAATAGGTACCTAGAGGATCAGAAGACAACGGCCATGTAACAAATCGGCAACGCGACATACGCATACCTACTGCGCACGACCCTGCATGGCAAGACAAAAAGAACAGGTGACAGCCTCCCATTCGTAGCCAAAAAAAAAAAAAAAAAAAAAAAAAAAAAAAAAACGTACACCGCCAGCCTTCCAGGTCAACTCATCGAGTCATCCAATGTCAGTACAACACATCGGCAGCAGAAGAGTTGTTCAGCAAGCCCGGCGGCTACTCGCCCACCGCCACAAACATCGCCTTTCCGCGTGTGTTTATTGATATTCATGGCATGTCCCGGATTCGTAGCGCTCTCCTCAACGACGAAAGCATAGGCACCTCGGCGTCCTGGTCAATGGACAGCACCGTCAGCCCGTGCTTCAAAGAAATCTAGCCGCTCATATGTAGTTCTGAAAGCTGACACGCCGAGCATTGGTTGGTGATACATAAGACATAATAAAGCAGGGCGTCCTGATATCCTGAGTCGCTGGCGACGAGATCAAATAATCAGCATAATAAGCCATCATCTCCTGGCTAAGTGACTGCAGCTTTCGATAGCGATCGCTTTCGAGAGGTTTCGGGATTTGGGGCGTGGTGTAACATGGAAGAAAATCTGACGAAGCAGACATCTTCAGCTAGTACGTTCTTTCGGTTCTTTGGGCTCGTTCTTTCGTTGCCCCCTTCATGTTCAACTTTGAGTCATTGACGCGGCAACTGAATTCCTTTGGAGCTTCATGCTAGCATTATGAGTACCTATGCGGGGGTCAATGATCCAAGACAAATGATCTAGACAACCCGCCAGGGAGCCTTCATCTAGCTAGGTATGATCTTCCTCGTGAACACAGACAAAAGGAAGACGGGAACAGCATACTCCATGGGCAGTTTTCTCGATGCATTGCTCTGTCTCTCGTCGTGTATGCTTATGCGTGGATGCCACACTCATCAGCAAGGTACAAGTGACTCGTTCCAACTGCAGTCAGGCATAAAGGTCATCGTGTTCCCCTTGTACTCGGGGAGAAAGTGATGAAAAAGATTCCTCATGTCTTATCTCCACGCCCTCTGCAGACAAGATTGTGGCTCGGCGGTCTTTCGCGAACCGCATATCCCGAACGTGCAGGAATCACGAGACGCTCCAACACAAACGCTGGAGGCGCTTTGGCAACGCATAAAGGCCTGCCATCAGCCTAGGAAAGCTGTTCGAAATAGGTGAGGGACGAGCACAGAGATAGCCTAAAGGGCCAAATAGGATGAGAAAGATGCGCCGGAAAAATTCAAGGACTGTTTTTGAGGTGAATATCTTCAAATCGGGGCTTCATAAGATTGGCAAAGCCTCTGCCAGAGTCTCAGAGACCTACCCGAGCCCCGAAGCCATGGTGATGGTGACCCTGGATCTTGAAACAGATCGGCATTCCGCAGGCGGACAGACCATTTTTAAGGCGACTCGTCTGTACCGTATGTAGACGGCCGCGTTAAGCCAACCTAAAACAAATCTGCCTCGTCCTCGTGGCCGCAAACAGAAGACGATGTTGAGCCTCCTCTCCTAGCCTCTAGGAGCTGTCTGGCTTCCTTCTTCCTTCCTTACATGCTCTAGCCACCCGGAGTCGTGTGCACTGACGCACCGGCACCAGACATGTTTGAAGCGTTGCGACCTGCCACTCGTCAGTCGCTACTTGCAAGTTGCGACGGCATCAAAAGCAATGCATTGTGCACAGGCAAAGGCAAAGGCTACTGGCAGGAAGAGACGATCCGTTATTTTTGACTCTCAAGAGGTCTTTTTCTTCTTCTCTCAAGGCCATCCTACCTACGGATGTCAATCATGTGATGGCCCGTTCGTGCTTTGACGGCAATGGCGACAAAAAGTGTGGCTGGCGGGGGAGTCGGATCCGGGGACAAGTGGTGCAAAGCTGGCGAGTACGAGTTGGTGTGTGCGAAGTGCATACATTTTCATGTGTGAATGGACCAAGTTTGACATTGTGGAATGTCACAGTCATCCAGTCGCCATCCATGATCCCATTCAACAAGTCGCAAACTCTTGACACCCCAGCAAGAGTACATACCTATAGGAGGTAGTTATGTACATACATATGCCAATTGTCGTGAGGCTGGAGTAGGAAGCCACCAACTTCCAAGGATGGCGAATTCGGAATGGGTCGTACTCACACCTCCACACACAGGTGATACCTCTCCCTCCGTACTCCGTACAAAAAGCAAGTCGACCACCAGATTAACCCGACGTCTCCGTCACACTTGCGGACCAGGCGGCTTGGCCAAACGGATCCCTTGGGAACCACCATGATCACCATCAGGCTCTGCTCAGTACTGGCATGCAAAGAGATACGTATCTACGTATGCATGCATACAGCATCGTGCGAATGTCATGGCTTACAAGTTACTACATTTGCTGGTCTGGGGGGCTCTGGTCCTATTTTGGCGTTGCGCTAGGTATGTATGTACATATGTAGGCGATGGCATTGGGCCTCTGATGAGGGAGCTGATGAGGTCAATGTTTCTTTTGTTGGAGTCCGGGGGCTTACAGGAATCGAGCCTTCGCCCTATTTTTCGGCAGGGGACCTCAAGCCTTCAAAGCGACACAACAAGCCACATCAAGAAGTCATCAGAGCCTCTTACTACATAATTACTTTGTATGTATGTATGTACTCCGTATGTACATGATATTTCCACCGAAGGCTTCCGAAGCAGCTTGTGGGGTTCATCGTTCATCAGCAGAGGAACAACAAGGTCACCGACTGACCATCTGCGTCTTCCTTGTCTCTTTTCGCCAAAAAGGGGCGAATCTGCGAATGGGTAAATGGCCAATGAGGGGGCCGGTAGGACAGTGGTAGACTGTAGGTAGGTACATCATGTTTAGGGTGGGAATGATTGAGCACGAAAGCGCCCCTTTATTAGACCCAGTGATACGGAGCAGGTACCTACATACAGCCATCTCACCAACCTTTGGGACAGAAGACGGCTTCGTCTCGCTTTGTTGATGTCGGAGAACCACAGACAGCAGGTGGTAGCTTGTGGACCCCCATCAATTGCAACTTGCAAGGTGGAAAGGTGGCACTTCCTCGCCAATTCGCTCCCAAACAACTCCGTAAAATAAGCCGCGATCTGCAATCCGACAATCCGACAATCCGCAACCCGCCGTCCGCCGTCCGCCGTCCGCAACCCGTAGCCTGCCTGAAACAAACAGCCTCACAAACAAGAAGAAAGAAGGAAAGCGGTGACAAAGGCCAAGAGAAAAGAAGAGAAGAAAGCAAAGACACCCAGGATATTAATCGGCTTGTGCTTGCCGCCAGTGACCATGTACGGCCGAGCCGCGCGTCGAATATCAATGCAACGTTTGATTATATAGCTACAGTCTTTACAGTCTTGCTGTCTGTTCAAAACTCCAAATGTGCAGCCAGCAAGCGAGGCTTGGTCGGCTGAATAGGACGGGCGCCACGTCAGAAACGTGACTCGCAAGGGTGAGGACAAGAGCCAACTCTTGTTGATCAGCCTGAGCATACCTCTCCGTAGGTATCAAGATCCAGTGTCTCTAAAATACTTCTCAATCCTGAGCATGCCGGTTGCATCCATGCCCATGCGTCCATTCTGCACCATCCAGCATGATTAGGCGCTGGCCTCACTGTCACTGCCTCAAGGCTCACGAGTCACAGGCACAGGCACAGGCACAGGCTGTACTCATTGCCAGCAATTTTGCCAACCGTGTTTCCTTCGAGGCTTCGACTGGGCGACCGACGGACCGGGGAAACTCGCCGGTGACACGTTTCGTTCGTACGGGCGAGGCGGACCTCGGACCCAACTTATTCGATGCCTTGCAAATGGGTCACCTTGCCAGCCGACAGCAAGGAAAGTGCGCACATCAATCTTATGTAATTACTCTGCCGTTCAACCCCAGAAAACCAAGTGGGCGGAAATAGAAATCTTCTACGGAGTATGTATCCTGAGTCCTGACCCGTTGGCAATACCTATACCCTTCTGAATTGATCTTCCCCACGACTTTGCTGACAACGCTGACGGCGTACGCGGATACACATACGTACTTCCTCGGTCTTTGACGTTGATTATGCGTAGCACGACTTGCCCTCCACGTAGGTCAATGCAAAGTCTGGTACATACGGAGTAGTGGAAATGATCGGTGATGGCTTGCGTTTTGCGTCTCGCCATGAGCGTGCTCTTGTTCAGCGATGAATCCTTCCCAGTAGGCAGTCAAGAAATTTGCACCAAGCAACCGTACATACGCAGTGGTACAACAAGGACGGGTGGTATGTATTAGGTCCCGCTCAACACATCCTGTAATCTGTAATGTAGTACAAACGGGCTGTTTGCACATGCACATATACAGGTAGTTCAAGCCGCCGGCGCAAGGTGATATGGCGACAGCCCTCACTCAACACCCAAACATCAATTTCGTTGAATCGTCGTCGAAATGAGCACATGTGATGATCCGTATAGAACAAGACCCATCAGTGCCATGATCCATCACCTTGTCTATCAGCGAGAACTGGACACGCTGCCGTAACGGGATCGCTCACAGGTGGTTCGATATGTTCGTGCGTATGATTTTCGACTGGACGTTCGTTCTTTGCATTGAAAGCGAGACAGCGTTTTGAGCCGGTTGGGGGGTAACATGCTGGACCAAACCTGTCCAACAGCTTTCATTTGATCGTCGGTATCTATGTAGAAGACATGTAACATAAAACTTGCTTTTCAGTGCTCTTTCAATGTAAGTCAAGACTCGATCATACCGATAATAATCAGAGCGAACATTGGCACTGCAGTAAGCGACCATACAACGCCGGGTGTGATCTCGTAGCCAGCTTGCGTCCAATTGGGAGAGGGAAGCGAATAATATGTAGGTGACTTTTATGAGGTACATACTTGGGTACTCCGACATAATTCCGTTCCGAATCAGTGGAGCCAAGACATCCTGATTCCTGCATCGCAACAACGATCATGTTCCGTCCCGTGCTGTTCCTGTTCGCGATCAACGAAGAACCGTATCGCTGCAACTGGTGTTAACTAGAGAGGACATACCAGAGCAAGCCACTCTCATCTTTACCGCGATACACCCCCTGAACTTTGCCGTTACCTCGAATGTAGCAGTATACCTATAGCACAACTTGGAAAGCGACGTACAAATACTCCGTAGCATACACAAATTCAGATAGGTAAACCAGGACGAATGGCGCGAAGCCGATGAGGCCACTATGTACAGAAACGGCGCCTGTGGACTTGCGCTGAAATCGGTGAAGTGGTCCATGTTTGGTCGTGTCTGATGTTGGTGTGATCACTGATTGGTATGGCCTGCAGGGGAGCAGAGATGAAAAGCCATGGGCCATGGCCACCCATCGCGTCAGTATGTATGAAGTACGGAGTGCCTACGGAGTAGGTATCACTTGGTTCCTTTGCAACCTACGGAGTGGTAGGGGAACATACCAAGTTAATTGACACACCCATCACTTTAGCTTCGCTTAGCCAGGAATTTGCGCTTCTGATACCTACCACGAGGTTGAAGTGGATCGAGCCCTTTGAATGAAAGGCTACCTATCAGTAATGAAATATGTAGGTATGTCATGTACACATTTGCTTCAGTACTAAATCAGGTGTACCGTGTATGTAGGTAGGTATTGCGTGGTGGCTCTTGTCGCCTATCCGCACTGATGGCCCCCGTCGGTATGTATCGATGATGAACAGGGGCGGCAGACGGCGCCGCTGACAACTCCAGCTCCCTCTGAAATTCGTTGCACACCGGCCCCAGTGCTATGTATCAGGTATTACATAGGTACTGTCGCAATCGATGTGGTACCTACTTGAATCCAGACGTCAGGACTCAAAATCATCACTTCATCGCGAACAACGGAGTACCTATGTTAGGTACCTAGCTGGCCAAAACGTGCCCCATATTTTGCCCTTGCTCAGTTTTGCAGGGGGCTGCCTGGCTCAAGTCAAAAACAAGACGCAATTTTCTTGAGAATGTGACTTGGTTGAACCGTTGAAGTCATGATTCGTAGTCCACTTTCACTGATCATTGATTCTGGATTATGCATCCGTACTTGGGCTGCCTAAGCCCCAAGTTCCAGCGCGATTATGCTCCATAAAGTCCGCTGGAACAACCACTACTGTACATATATGTGTTGTCAAATGTAGCCATGGTCATTGGTAGGTCTGTATTGTAGCGATGTCCGCGCCACCAAATCATCTACTAGCTAGTCTGCAGTGGTTTAAGCCAGTTCGAAGCATCACTCAGATTGCGGATAGAGGCAGGAGTAGGTACATACATGTAGGTATGTATGTACTCCGTACATAGGTAGGTAGCTTGGATCATGTGCACTCGAGTCTCGGGATGCAAGCATGGTACCATGTTGACGCTTTGGGTGTCTGCGGTAGGACGTCAGACACGCCAGCCGAGGATGGCTCGTTGTGGAACCACGACGGGCGGATTGACAATCGCATTAATTAGTGCAAGAAAGCAGTCATGGACTCATGGCCCATGGGCCAACGGCTCAGGGGGTCTTCGATGTCTTGAATTTGATGGAAGCTCTTTCACATCACAAATGTGTCATGCTGCTGCAAATGCGCCATGCAAGACTCAACACTTCGCCTTTACTGAAGTATTCCGGCTTGGCTCGCTGCAAATTGGACCATGACGAACAAAGATCACTGATAAGACGAAAGTTGCGTCAAAACAGCACGCTGCCAAAGTCTTACATATTAGCTTTTGTTGGCTGTCTCCTCAACCTTCGAAGTGGTTCTCTAGCGCGAGTCGTGAGAGAGAAGCACAGCCATGTTCTCAGCTTGCCAGGGACCCACAAAAGACGGCGGGCGCTGACGAGTCTTGACTCTTGAGTCTTGAGACTGCCATACCGCATGAGTCCGGGCGGCTCAAGAGGCGTTGCGGTTTGTGTGTTGGGTGACTTGGGTCACGGTGGACGTGCCGCTCTCCGACAAACTATACCTCATTGAAAAAGTTGTCCTTTACTAATTACGTATGGACTTTGATCCAATAGCCTACGCCCTTCGACTGTGTCTGAGAGAAAGCCGTGCTCGGCCAACAAGGGGGCTTGGCTACGGGTCCGCTTCTTGCAACACCAAGCTAACCTTGGGGCACATTTGGTATTGGCACTAAAAAGTCTGATTATCATGAGGAATGCGGCCCCAGCGGTGGCTCGTTACCTAAAGAACAGAGTATTACCCGGTGTTTTCAGGTATCATGATCCCAAAGGGCCCAAAAGTTAAAGGGAGCACTCCGTAGTGAAACTCCTTTTTGATTCTTGAGTTGTAGAAGGGCAGTATGTAAGTTGTAACTGTAGGGAGTGCATCCGCGTCATGCATAATTGAAGCTAATGTCGGAAAGGGGATATTGGTAGGCGAACAAGACTTGTTCTTTGTTGTTCTCTCCGTGGCGGGCCGCGAATGCTTCCAGAGACGCAAGATGCCAGTCAGCGCTCGCTTTTCGTTGTATGAAGGGCAACTCACTTCGTCACGACAGGATAATCCCACCTTCACTTGCCCTAGCTGCCCCCGTAATACTGCGTTTGATCCACGAGCGCCGTTCGTAACTATACCACTATTCGCATTTGTGCATGGAGAGGTGGTCGGCAGAAAGTCGTGGGTTATTAGGTATGTAGTTAGGTAGTTAGATAGAGCCCATCTGCGCCCTGCTTCTTGTGTGGTGCTTCGGGCCTGCGAACGTACCCGCGGTCACTCTGGTGTATGCGGAGTACTTTTCGTGTTAAACTTAGCACACCTTTGCCTCTATCTCCGCCTTCTCTCATTTGCAGGAAAGCCCCACGCGCGCCTGGAGAGCGCCTTCCTAAGTTCCTTCTGCCAAACCCAGCCCACTGGTGCAGTGCAGGCTGGTACCCAGAAGGTAATTAGGTACCTATGTAGTCATCGGTTGGCCGGTAGATTTCTGGGTCGTGCCTGATGAAATGGGCTGCAGCGCCGGTACACATCTCACTTCACACTCACTCCTTCTTTCATTCACATTATCCTCTTCTTCCTACACACCCCCCCTTCCCCAAAGACCCATGCACGCCCCGAATGAGCTCCTGCTGATTGACCCGGTAGTCAGAAAACAAATTCAGCGGGCAATGGTGGCCCTCGGCTTGGCGCCTTGTGGCCAACCACAGCCTCGTTTGAGCCTTGAACTCGGTCCATCCCTCCACCATACCACCACTTACGCCGAGACCGTCGTCTATCGCCCTCTGTCACTCATATCAGCCGAACAAGGTCTCTTTGGTTTCCAGGGCCGCCTCGGATCTTTCTGCCCTTTTTGTTTCTCATAAAAAAATGGGCGGATTTTGATGAGTGTCCGAGGGCAGCTGGGGAACCCGGCTCTCGTACTTGTTTAAATTTCCTCCACTTTGAGAAGCTGCAAAGACGGAAAGAGGAGGGGGGTGTTCGCAGAAGCCGCACTTACACGGGAAACGTTGGCAATACCACGATCAATACACTTTTTGAGCTCGCGCTGGCTGACGGCTCCGTCTTGTTTCTTCGATCGTGTTCGTCTTCTTCTGCACCTTGAGGCATCTTCTTTTTTCTGTCCTCTCCGGGCTCTTGCGTCTTTACACGTTCATCTAGGAATGCCGTCCCTTTTCCTCACCACAAATCTGCCTCGGTGTCGTCGACAACGCCAACCTCGAACGTCACCTTTCTGAGACTTAGAACCTCTTGATCAATGTTCTATGACTGTCCGTTTCTCCTCATGTCTGCCAAGATATCTTCTCCGACGCCGTTTCTGCCCGCATTGCCACCATTACACCTCAACCGTGGAAGGAGCTTGGCATCTGGCCTTAGCCTGCCCAAGTCACTATCCCGGGTTTTTACCTCGACGAATTTAGGCAACGGGCTTAGGACACCACCGGTCGACCAGAGAAGCGCTACATATACATGCCAACCTGCTATGACCTACAATGGTCAATATCATCTTTGCAATACGTCCCCTCCTCAGCCGAACTTCCTGAAGCCCGTAATGGACGATGTCAGAACCGCTCAGCAGTACCGCTATCCGTCTCAACAAATCCAGTCACAGTATAACGATGACCACCATTCCACTTCGACCCAATCCACGCAAGCAGGACTTCATGCTAGCGATCCAGTCACTCCAGCTTCGGATCACTACGACATTGCCCAGGTGGACTCTAAGAGCGGGCCAGAAACCTTGATATATCATAGTCTCCAAATACCGAAATGCATCAGCTCTACTGGTGGCAATCTCTCGGACTTTGCTGCTCAGGTCAGTCAATTCCTAGACATTGGCCTTGAACTCTATATACTGACAGTACATCACGCACGCCAGATGACGTGCCTGTTCTGGTTCGAATCGGTCGATGAATTAAAAATGGCCGAAAGCATTCGATCAACCAAGAGCCCGTCAATCTCACAGCTACCAGCTTTGGCCAGACCGCACGAACAGTTCCAAAAATGGGCGCACAAGGTGCTTTCTACTACACAAGTTACGCAGAACGTGATTTTCCTGGCATTGCTCTTTATCTATCGCTTGAGACTATCAACACCGCAGATCAAGGGACGAGCTGGAAGCGAGTATCGACTGCTTACAATCGCTTTGATGCTTGGAAACAAATGTAAGCAATAATGGCAAGTCACACGGGCTGGTTGGCGTAACGACCATCTAACATGAAGGGGCCTAGTTCTTGATGATAACACGTATACCAACAAGACCTGGGCTGAAGTATCGTGTTTCGCTGTCCAGGAGATCCATGTCATGGAAGTGGAATTTCTCAGCAACATGAGATACAACTTACTGGCGTCGAAAGATGAGTGGGAGCAGTGGATTGCCAAGCTCTCCAACTTTCATGAATACTATGATCGGGCTTCAAAACTGACGGCATCACCGATTGTGAGGGTTTCACCCACGCACAGAATCGTGCACTCGTCCGCGCCGTCCCCGACCACGAGCGGCCTTGCATCTTACATCTCCTCTTCAATAAACACAAGCCTTTCGCCTAGTTCCCGAGAAAGACAAAGCGGAATTGTCTGTTCTGCAAATACGACGTCTCCACTGGCTCGCAAATTTTCGATTCCTCGGAAGCGCAGTCCCGAAGTGGATCTGGCGGAACATCCAGCAAAGCGTCACGTTCAGTCCGCGCATGCACCCCTGGATTTGGTACCCGATTCGATTGGCAGGCTGCACAACGCGTCTCTCGAAAACAACATATTGCCAGTGCCGCACCTCAGGCTCGTGGCAAGTCAACAAGCATCATGTGGGAGCGTCTTCACGAGTTTAGATGGCTCAGGTTCACATCAAATGGTGTCGCTGCCTCCGCTTCAGTCCGGCACTCGAGCCATGTCTACAGTGTATCAGCCCAATCCTAGTGTCGGGGGAATTCAGCAGCCCACTTCTACGATTCCTATAGGTACATCGGCTTCAACGCCAGGCTCGATTCCACATGCATCAGCAGGGTCCTATTCGATGGCTACTCTGCCAACACAGGCGGCCATGGGCTATGGCACTTCAACGAAGCACCATAGTCCTGGAAGGCTACTAGCCAATTATGGGACGTCACCTCTCGTTGACTCATTTGCACCAGGATCCGCCGCACACACCCCCGGGGCTCTCACACCGATCTCCAATTCTCCGAGCGTTTACTTACAGCACAGAGCCAGTCCTTACAAGCCTATCCGCCACGTCAATCGTCTCTTATATCCTCCGCCATCTGCATCTCTGGACCAGTATCACATGTCGGCCCCGGTTCACCCAAATCAGATGCATTACCAACCCATTGGGCGTCGACATGACCTTCGAACTGGCATCGTGCCGGAGTTTTTGCTGTACAATCGGAGCGATCAACAGCACTTGCCACCTCAAAGCATGTCACACTACTCATCCTAGTAGGACAGTGGCATCGTCGTCTTTCATCTCGTGAGTTATGTGCGTCGAAATGGATGAATTGATCGAGATGAGGTCGTTTTTTTCTTTGTAAAGCATGACGTCGTGATGCCCTGCTATTGATTCGATTTTGACTCGGGTCATGGGCTGCATCTGTGCTACGAATCTTACACGACTGTTAATTAGCTCAATGTTTTTCACGACTGAATTCAGGACACTGCATCATATTGTTTGGCGTCGGAAGGGCATGGTTTGGGGCTTGGCTGGCACGGATATTGGCGTTGCAGGAGCAATGGGGTTTCTTGTTTTTTTTCTTTTGGGGGGGGGTTTCTTACCAACACCTGTACTTTTACTCGTTACAAGGATATCCAGAAACAGTTGTGCATACGGTTTGGAGTACTCGATTGTTCCATCCTTCTGTACTGGGTAAAACCTTTCTCGCTGACGTGATCATCGCTGAAGCAAAATTCCATAATACCGACATAGTTCGCTTAATGAAGCGTAAATAGGTCTCAAATGTCACACACCTGATAATTCACGATGCTGAAGTTACAAAGTACTTCTTCTACTGACGGCGCAGCATTCTCCGGCCTTGAAAGTTGCAACAATTTTTCACATGTACTTTGTAGAATAGGTACATACTTAATGTACATACCTATGGAGCCGAGGATGAAGGGTGGTCAGTGGTCAGTGGTCAGTGGTCAGTGGTCAGTGGTCAGTGGTCACACTGGTTACCGTTGGCGTGGAGGTCCGAGGGGCAATCAGCCGTCAGCCAATCATATGCTGTCATTCCGCGCAGACGCCAGCAAGCAAAAAGCGGCCGGGATTTCGTCCGTATTCCATCATGTGTGCGCTTTGTTATGTTATTCCCTTGGCCTAGAACTTGACATTTCCCTCGACCTGACGGCCACGACCACTGGTCCGCAGCAAATCACCTGAGGCTTGGCCCAGACACTCGCTCCAGCCTTTGATTGTTCTCCGTCCTATACCTATGTACGGCGTCACTACATTTGCTTTGGGTCACCAAACGTCGATCGCATACTGCCCCCTGCGGGACACGAACGGCAGGAGACTGAAGATTTGAACTACTGAGAACAGATAAAGCGTCTTATCCATCGAAACCAGCGTGTTGTGATTTTAATACTTGACAGCCCGAGTGAAGGAAGAAGCGGAATTCATTATTTTCCTGGACCCTGGACCCTGGACCCTGGACCTGCTCGGATTATCGGCCTTGCCGCTTTGCACGAAACTACGAATTTGACCGAGCTTCCGTATCTTGCGCCTGGGACTTCCACTGAGCATATCGCGCGAAGTCTCTCTACGTTGTTTCGTGAAAGGCTGATCTAGAAAGGATAGTCGCGCGCTTTCCACGACTTTCATCCGGCGCCTGAATTAAATCGACGACATAGAGGCACGACCTCGTATTATCAAAAAAAGAATCCTCAACATCCACCGGCGACAATCCGAAGAGTGGTGCCAGTTGGCCATCGAACGAATCGACGATCTTTGTGCAGATATTGTTCAAAGGGACAGAAACCCCCCCTCATTCGGAGCCTGCCTCTCGGGCAGCATAGACACGGAATATTGTCGGGACTTGGCCCGAACGACGTCTGCATGTCCGATATTCAATCTACGAATATCTCACGTATATATCTCACGGTCTAATACGCAACGATGTCAGGCTTCGGAGACTTCACCTCCATCTGCGAAAATGCGCCGCTCCCACTGTGCGCAAACGTTGGTCCTACATTAGCAGCGACGAACCGCGTAGGGATCGAGCCGAACTGCTATGCTCGCAACATTGCGCTGGCCAACACGGTCATCTTTGAGGGCGCTGCCTCTGCTATGCACATTGTGGCACTGGTCATGACGATTGTCATGATTCTTCATGTGCGGAGCAAGTTTACGGCTGTGGGGCGCAAGGAGATTCTGTCTTTCTTCTACCTCTACATGCTGTTGACGTTCATCTCGTTGATCGTCGATGCAGGGGTCGTTCCACCCGCAAGTGGTCCGTTTCCGTATTTTGTCAGTTTACAGAATGGATTGAGCAGCGCGCTCATCACATGTCTGCTTATCAACGGCTTTGTTGGATTCCAGCTCTACGAGGATGGCACGCCTTTATCTGTGTGGACGATGCGCATCTGCTCCATGGTGGCGTTTATCATTAGCTTTCTCGTTTCTCTGGCGACCTTTAAGGGATGGGCTGGTCTTCGCCCGACGAATACGGTGGGCTTGTTCGTTGTGCTCTACCTCGTCAATGCGATTGAGCTTTTTGTTTACGTGGGGATGCAGGTCCTTTTGGTGACGAGAACGTTGCACGATCGATGGCCGCTGGGAGACATTGCCTTTGGTGTGTTCTTCTTTGTGGCGGGGCAAGTCATTCTCTATGCCTTTAGTAGCAAGATCTGTACGGCGGTGAGCCACTACTTGGATGGACTGTTCTTTGCCACGGTGTGCAATCTGCTTGGCGTCATGATGGTGTATAAGGTATGATGATTACTGCTGCTCCCTCTATGTTGGCCTTTTATTATTCTGTCCCCTTATCGGATCTGTGTGCCACGGCCTCTGTTCGAAATTCTCAATAGTCAGAAGAGAAGAAAAAGATCGACTTCAGCTCATATACGGGTATTGCTTGCTAACTCCGCTCTGCAGTACTGGGACTCCATCACCAGAGAAGATTTAGAATTCTCCGTCGGTACCCGCATGAACAATTGGGAAGTCAAGGAACTCTTACCAGAGGACGACCGCCGAGCCACCATCTACGCCGACGATTTGTACGGACAGACCAGTGGCTATGATTTGCAGCCCTCGCCCCCAGCGCATCGTTACTCTGCGAAGTACTGAGCCGGTGGGTGTTGACGTCGTTGATGCGCTATGGATATGTCAAGTTACGGAGGTCATGGAGTTCTTTGAGCCTGTTTTTCCCTTGTGCTCTTCTTTCTATTCTTTGATTTCTTTTTTTCTTGAGATATATTCTAGGTTTATTTGGGTCCCACCTAATATCAGCGGGGTATCTGGCGTTTCGTGGTTCAGCACGCGCGATCCTCTGGCAAGCACTGATTTGTTCACTCTAGAGTAGTAGTTGTACCTTATTCCAGCATTGCGTGGGCTTTCATGACGTTTTTTGTCGCTCGTCATTCTTCCACATCGAGCCTCGTTCACGTGGGAGTTTCTGGTACATCTTGTTTTCTTTTTTCGGTGCAGCTGGGGATAAGGCAACGGCCAAATCTGCATGGGGTATGGATGGCTTGGTGGCATGCAATATTCATTGATACAGATGGCAGTGAGCGTAAGGAGGGATCGAACAGGCATTATGTGGACAAGATCGTGGTAGTTTCCAACACTACAAAGCGACGTTCCGTAAATTACTTAATACATAATTAACAGGATAGCGAGGCGTGCGTTACCCGATACATGCGATTACAACGATACTGTTTCTGCTCGAGTCATGTCGTTGTCCATCTATAGTAAGAACGAACGATTAAAAACAACTCGGATACGTATGATGGCGATGCCGAACGACTGTTCTCCTCTTGGTGTCCCTCAATTTTACACATGCCATGCTTCTCTTGCGCAGTTGTCGACAGATTCATAGCTCTACGGTCTCTACTCCGCTCGGCGCTTGGCAACGAGGTTGTTCATATCATGGTGACATCATCATCCTTCTATTTTTGCATAACCAGCTTATCTTTCCAAAACCCCCAGAGGGAGGTTATAAGAACGAGCCAGGGCTTCATCTGTGGAACAACCGCTCTGCACTCTTATACATTCCTCCATCATGGCACCTTAGCATTCGGTGGATATTGTTCCCGAAGAGTGTGCTGTAGACTCTCAAGATCCTGAGACGTTGACGAACCTTCCTCGGCTCGAGTGACGATACTTCGAAGTTTTTTCTGGGGAATAAGGGAAAGGCAGCAGCGCCTCCCACCAGGGAGTCCAGGGACATATCGATGGCTTGGATAAGTCAGTCACCACCTCTGATCCATAGACGTACTCGTAGGCGTCACTTTGCGTCTTAGGGTTAGGGACTTATAAGAGTGCAGAGCGGTTCTTCAACAGATGAAGCCCTGGCTCGTCTTATAACCTCCCTCCGGGTTTTATAGAAGCATTTGGCGGTCGAAATATGCCATCAACTCCAGTGGCTTAACTGTTTGCCCAAATTCAGTCATCCGTTGCTCAATTTCGTGCTGTTGGACGTTGGGATAACCCGATTTCCCAGACCTGAGACAACCACGACCGGTTACGCCTTCTCCATCAACACCTCCTCCACCCGTGACCCAAGTGTGAGTACGGAATCTAATAATACGCTTCCTCGGTCTTCACTGTACCAACGCTTCAAGGAAAAACAAGGCAATGGCTTAATAAATCCGTTGCCCGCGCATACATATTGAGCCTCGGCTCTTGACTCCTGAGAATAAGCAGGGCAACTCGAACGGAGCCCCATCATGTTTGCATCAGCGGACGTCATGGGCCGGGGTGTTGAGTTAGAGTTCTACCTAGCCAACTGGACTCTGTGATCTGTGAGTAGACGGACCAGTAAATCACCTATCTACATGTGAGGGATATGTGTGTGATGACGCGACAGGTGCGGTTGGCTGAGGGGACCTGAAGGAGCAGGGGAAGGGAGGCGCAAAAAGTTGGCGTTCAGTTTGTATTGTAGGTATGTATGTATGTAGGTATGTATCTCCATTCGGATACCTAAGACAGCAGACGCCATCGATGAGCGGGATAGGTACATTGTATGTAAGGTAAAAAAGACACCCTCGATGACAGGGAGGATGTAGGTACATAGGAACCTACGTATCATGTGTTGCCTCTGCATGAAGGGTTCCATGCGTCGCAGAACAACCCCTTTTATTGCAAACCCAGCTCCAGTAGTATGTAGTAGGTAGGTACCTACTATGTACCTCTCTAGGAGGTACATATGTATGTACATATCTTAGGTACCCACCCCGGCCCCAACGATCTGGTACATGGGTATGTACGTACCTTGTATTTGTCGGCTCCTGGAAACGGTAAAGAATAACGGCGGAAAGAGAAGAAAACAAATGGAATCACGGGCAATCAAGCCATTCTGCAGGACGGGTCACTTGTCTCTAATTGTGTCGCGTTTTATACAAATTACGGAGTACAAAAGTGTGTATGTACATACACACATGCATGAATCCATAACTCGGACTTTGGGCCCTGGGGTTGAGCTGGCTTGTAAGTTGTGCGGCCGACATACCATTTTTTCTTCTTGTGATTGTTCCATTTTTAGAAAACCGGTGAGAGTGCGTACCTAGGTAGGTAGGTAGCTTTGGGCCTTTGGCTGACATCGTCGCGTCTGTTGTAACTTGTGTTGGATCGCGCAGCACTGCAGACATACCTACATACTTGGTATGGTCCAACTTCCAAGCCGGTAATAATGCACCCTGAACTACGATCAAAGACTTGCATGCGATGAGACTTGATGATGTCCATGGCGTGAGACCTTCCGCAATGCAAATGTAGATTGGCTTTGATGCACCGCGTACCGTGTACATACGTGACTGAGTCGTAACTCGTGACTGAGTACGAAGAGAGGTACGAAGAGGCGATGCGCCGAGATCCCCGCGACTTCGGAAGAGATGCTACTGGAAGCCCTCATTGGCTGCTTGCGGCAATCGTCCGGGGGGATCGGGCCTAAAAACCCCTGCATTGTGCACAGGGGTGGGAGAATTAGGTACCTATGTACATACATACATACATACATATGTACCTAGTGTGAGTTCTCAGTTTCCTCAGTCCTGCTCGTTTGCTTGACGAAACCATATGTACTTTTTTCTAGATACGATGACTTGACTTCTGAAGCTCTGAGGCTCCTCAAAATATTAGCGAAGGACGAACACTGGTGGAGGCACACCCATGTACTCCGTACACCGACTGCGAAGATCGATTTGCAATCACTCGAACAGGGCAGCGAAGTTCTGCATTGATTTTACATGTTGTGGAGCTCTTCAACAGCCGTGCGGCAGAAACATCACCGAACTACACACATAAGGTATGTACAACCTACTTTGCACCACATGTGCCCCGTACTCTCCGTCAGGCACAAGGGGGAGGAGAGGAAGTTATTCTAGATATCAATCAGTGGGTGTGTACGTAGAAGTTAAGGGATTTTCTTATGAGAGGAAGACAAGGAAAAACTTAGTTGACACCCCTAAATAAGGGTGTAGACTCCGTAAAAAGAACAATTTGCAACTTACTCTGGATCCTGGTAGGTAGGTACTGACTTCTCTTAGCTCCGCACTCCGGCCGGAACGCGCGACACTCGGCCGTCACATGATACCTACGGAGTACATCGCGAAAGCATGCAAATGAATTGCACTCTAGAGAAGAAACGCCACCCAATGTGCCCTTCCCTTATGAATACAAGGAGTGAGCAGAGAAGAAAGTATACGTGGCATTCTAGTACCCACCCAGTTGCTTAACGCGAGGAAAATCCAGAAGTGAGATTCGACGTGGAGCTCCGAGCAGGACGCAGCGCAGCGACATAGGTACCTGCCTACCTATGCTACATGATTATACATGTAATGTAACTTCAGTCTGGTGTACGTGCTGTAGGATATCTGGAATCATCGACTGATGAGCCATTCCTCGCCATGAGCGCAATGCCCAGTCAGGGGTTTCTTTGTTTCTTCTGTTCTATTATTAACGGATGTTGGATGCATGGAAGCGGAGCCGGTTGTAAGAAATAGCCGCGGTGTGCCATCATATGGCCCATGAATCATGGTATGTACATCATCCCGTCCGTCAAAGGACAACAAGGTGAGAACATACCTAGGCGCATGCGCGCTGGCGGCGGCACAGAGAAGCCGACGACAATATCTACCGGGTGCGTAAAGTGTGTATGTTACTGTTCAACTTACAAATTTAGGTACAAAACACATGTAGACTGAATATATGTATGTCACCGACTGCATCTAAAGAGTACATACGGAGTAGGAACGTGCCGGAAAGGGCCAAACGCAATGACGCACCATCATCATGCCATCCCATGATCCGAATGATCCGACGCGTCAAAGTCCTTGGAGTCGCTAAGGAACAGCCTTGGCGCTCACGGTTTTACCGAGATTGGGCGATGCAGCTTCCAAAGTGCTCCTTTCAATAATTTGTCATGTGTAGGAATCGGATATCCCTGCCGACCCGACCAAAAGGTCAACACTAAGCTGATGAGAACCAGCTTAGTGCGGATGTATAGGTACTGTAAGGTATGTATGTACATGCAAACGACGGACAGAGCATACAGGTAACCGTCACACGTGACACAAGATACGGCTCGTCCGGTTTGGACCGAAATTTGCGCAGGAGAAGGAAGGGGCCGTTGTGGGTGACGTCACGCGTGTAGGTTTGGCTGACTGACCTGCCACGCGTGACGCGAGTCGGACCCACCAATCCGTTACGCGAACCGCAATCATCGCGCGATTACTCTGTACATACCTAGGTATGTATAATGTATTATGTACCTACATACTCCGTGCGAACCGAAAGACATACATGATACGTATGATTAGGCAAAACTGAAGAAATCGTGCGGCGACGCGTAGCGGAGGCGCACATTTCGTGTTTGCCTCTTTACGGAGTATGCTCCGTGTTACCAGTTGTTTCGGGTATGGTGTGGAGTCAGTTCAGCTTTCTGTCCCTGTCATTGGTCAGTACCTACCTGGAAACCAAGCAGCTATGTACTCCGTATGTACAACTTGAAACTATAGGACTGTCCGCACAACGCAATAACGTCGTTATGGCTCCCAAATGCCTCGTATGTTCGGATAATGTTGATGTGGTCGGTATCACCCTAATCCCGACGGAGTCCTACAATGCCCGGCAACGTCGATAGCTTTCTCTGCTCCTTTGTCCTACCGAGGTCTCTCTTGGTTTGGCCTTGTCTCCGTCGCCAAAATGCAAAATCGGCGAAATAAAGATTTCTACACTTACAGTGTACACATAAGGCCCCATTACCATGTAGGGACAGGTGACGCGACAATCCCATGTGCCGTGAAAACGCCTTCAACGACGATCTCAAGGAATGGACCAGCTGCATGATACCTCTATACCATCTCTTTGACTTTTCCAACTTTGGCGTGCGCTCGGTGAGGTTGAGGCTATAATCTTGAGCGCTTCGCACGATAGCTGCAGAGCCAGTCCCAACGAAATAAGACCTCAACAGGGACGAAGAAAGCAGAGAACGCAGATAGACGTCGATGAGCTCGAATAAAAAGCTCTTCGAAATAGGCGAATCACGAACTATGAGTCATGATCGCAAAACATTTGTGAATAGGATGCCAGCGGCGTTGGGACGGTGAGAACGGACCAACTATCGCAGTAGCGCATACATTACTTTCGTACTCCCGACTTAGTCGTTATGCAGTCAACTTTGCAATAAAAAGTAGTGTATTTTCGTGTTCATATTGTATTCAGGGGAACTCATCCAAGAGTCATGCAGAACCAAAACTCCGCGACACCAATACCCAATCGTTTACACATGGCGTACATTCGCATTACGTTCGTTTCCTGAACAGTTCAAGCAAGTGATTCTAGTAAGATTGACCATGTCCGCCGGACCTCGCTCCTCCACCACTGCCTCGAAAGCAGCATATACTGCATAAAGGTTTTATGCAAAAATGCAAAACAATTCATCGCTTCCGGAGAGATGATCTGCGGCCGAGCATCGTCTGAGTCGCATTGGTATCATCGATTATCGCGCCCTTTCACTCATGGCTGGCCTTGCCCATCATTCTATTCATGATTTCTTGCTTCATCTGCATGGCTTCCGGGTCGGCGTATTCTAGTTGAGTAGCAGGAGGTTGTGCCTCGTGCCGCTTCATGTCGTCATCATCGTCTGTTCCTGCAGCCACAGCGGCCCGGAGACTGTCCGTCATCTGTCGAGGGCCAGAGCCGGCTCCGTCTCCGTTGTAGCTGGCCGCACTGCTGGCATTGGAGACGTTACTGACAGCACGGCCAAGTAGCTGGCGGCGTCGTGGCCGCGTGGACGTTGCTTGCGCCAATGACGAGTTGCTATCGCTTGAGACGGTCCCTGCTGTGACTTGGATGAGATCCGAGAGCTTGGACGACAAGGCCTGACGCTCTGATTCTTTTCTTTGTTGTCTTGCAGCTTCTTCTCTTCTTCGCACCCCATCCTCGTCGACAGCGGTTTGACTGTCTCCGCCGCCGGTAACGTCATCACCTGTTTCTACTGCTTCTGCTGCTACTGCCGCATCTCTCGAGAGGTCCTGTGGGGGAACAGATGGACTGCGGTTTGCTTTCGTGGGGTTTTCAAAGCCTTCACCCGGAATGGGCGCCGACCGCGTGCGACCAGATGGAGCTATAGCTTGTTTAGATGACGAGGACGACTTGTTGAGTTGGGCTCCAGATAACTCAGCGAGTGGAGGAGACTTTTTCTGCTTGTCGCTAGCCCCACCGGGTCGACTCTTATCCACGAGAAAATCAGCTGAAGTCGGCAGATCAGGTCGAGAAAAGGTCCCTGTTGCTTTAGAGGCCGGCTTTGAATTAGAGTCGGGGGACTGTTCAGGGAAATCCTCATCAAAATTGCGAGCATCAAACCCTCCTATTATCTTTGGTCGTGAGGGTCTTTCGGATCGTGGATTCGACTTTGTTGTGCTTGGACTAGATCGGTCATTCATCTCCATCTCGGGAGGCGTTCGTGAACCATATCTGTCTCTGAGTTCTGGATAAATGAAGTTGTCTATAGGTACATTAAACCCGGTGGATATGCACTCCCATAGCCAGTCGGCTGATACGATGGGCACGCCCCATTGGATAGCATACTTCAGCTTTTCTTTCCGCATTGCACTCAGAGATCTGCACACCAAGACGCTCGTTGTCCGTCTAAACTCTTCTTCAAACTTGGCTCCCAGCTGTGACGTACTGCGAGCAATTTGATTCAGGTCAAGGCCAGTGAAGGCCGCGCTGCAGACGACCAGTTTCGAGAACCCTGGTATGGGAAAGACGGGAAACGGTCTGCCCAGAACATGCTGACTTGGATGGATAAATTGCTTGCTATGCAGGCACCTTTCGAGGAAGAATTCGGTGACAACCTCGACATCGTCGCTAGGCAGGTTGGGATGTGAGCTGGCTTCTGAGATCTGGGGCACTACCAAGAATCGATGTGACTGCTGTGACTGCCCTGGCGGGGTAGCTCTCATGGCTATTTCGCGTAGAGACGAGACCACGCTGCCGCCGAGAGTGGTGATGGTATCTTCGAGCACCGTGTGCCGTTTATCGTTGAAGCCATGGATGGCAAAAATGCATCGGGCCAAGATGCCTTCATTTGGCGTGCGCTCATATGGCTCGACGTGATACTGCGGCCGGATGGTAGTATCGGGTGCTTCCGCGCTGATGTTATCCTTGGCGAACGAATGCTCCATCGAGCCAGACCGCCCCAATATGTCTCCCCAGAGAGTATTTCGCTGGGAGCTCAGTTTCATACTCGCGGTTTTGCGCAATTTCCTGACCCCCTTGTCTTCTGTTCCATTGGACGCAAATGATCTTGATCGTTTGCCTAGGGTATTGGGGTCTCTCTTGACCCAAGCTCCGATTCCTTGTTCCTTGACAGGCAGCAACGGGTCAAATCTTGTCTCTTCCAATATCATTCCCCGCTCAATGGTTTGGTCCAGCCAGTCCAACGTCACAGTGTAAACGTCCCAGGACTTGGCTGCAGCGTATTTTTTCCCCTCTGGCTTATCCACGATGAGGTGAGTGCATCGTCTGGTCAAATCGCCCGTATACCGTCCGCCGTTTGCCTTGATACGTGAGGCGATGTCTTCTCTTTGTTCGCCGAAGCCCGTCAAGCATATCAAAAGTGACTGACGTTCCGTGGACTGCCCTTGAAGCGGTGATGGCGACTCAGCGCCGCACTTCTCGAGCGCTTTTAGTTGATGTTTCTTCTCGAGCGCTACGAAGTCAATCGCCTCGTCATTTTTCCAAAGATGCGCCAGATCTTCAATCCAAGCTGCGTCCATGGCCTTGATGTCAGGCCGCTCGCGGGCGACATGACGGTATTTAGGAGTATCATATGCGCCAACAATGAGATGGGTCACATCTGGGGTAAGATCGTATTTGTGAAGGCCTCCAAGTTCTTCGACTCTGGCAGCAATATCGGTCTGTTCAAAGAATGGCAAGGTTTTTGTCAGCAAACAAGTGTCTATTCCTATTCTCGCGATGGGGAACGGACCCTTTGGTCAGGCGGTATGCTGGTGCAGCAAGCGACTGTGCCGCGAAGTGGCTGCGCCGGATCAATTGTGTGCCCTTCATCATCGGCAGGTTGCAACGATGCCATTTCTTGGAAGCGACAACATGTGCGCTGACGATACTGAGGCGGCAAAGGCGACGAGGTCCATATGTGAGCGTCGGGCGATGCAAGTGCATCAAAAGGGCAGCAAGGTGCGAACGCGTCAAGACCGCGTTTATGAATTTGAAGTGGCATCAGCCACAATCACGATGGCGCCACAAACGCACTCTATCGGACATCCCCACCAAGCTACACCTGCTGCAGCATGACAGGTACCAGATCAGATCGACAACCTTCCTCCAATTCTCCCCACCAAGTCTTCTCTTCTCTTTCCAAAAACTACAAACATACCTACTCCACGACTTGGACGGGGTCCGCTGCAATTAGTCCACTCGAGTATTGGCCGCCAAGCCCAGCATCTCGACAATCTGGTCCTTCTGCTCCTCCATCGCTTGGCGTCGACCCGACACGTTCGCGCCGTTGGGTCTTGTCCCACATTCACGTCACACCTGCAAGCCAACGACGCGAGGCGGCGAGACCGCAGGCGGGCAGCCACGATTTGAACAAAGTGTTCCGAAATCAAGCCATACAAGGCCGTGATAGAAAACCTCTCTATCAACCGAGATGCCGGCCCCTTCAACCAGTCAGCAAAGGGCCTTAGTCTCTCAGTTCGTGGCCCTTACCGGCATATCTGACCGCCAGGCCAACAGGGTACGTTAGAGCAATACTCAATGGCAAGCTCAGCCAGCTATTCCTCCTCTGTTCTTCTGGAGGACTTCTACGATTTGTTTAGATTGCCATACTGGGGCTGCTGCTGCAAATCGTCACTTCATCATTAGCCTGGGACCTCCCACGATTCATCTAAAACGCTAATCTTCTGGTGCTGCACAGTATCTCAAGTCAGCCGGCTACAAGATCGACGAGGCTGTTGATGCGTAAGTCTGGCCGATTCGCTTATCTCGTCGCAACTTCTTCATCTCGACCTAAACTGCCTCGTCACATTTCTTTTATCATTGCCCATCAACCGCCCAACCCTGCTTTTCCTCGCATCTTCAGTGCGTTCCCGCGTTTCCTGATGGCAAAGACACCGGTCTTGGTTCTACTGCGTGTTTCCCGTGTGAAGCTAGGGGCGGGGTCTGGCCAGATCCCCCTATGTGACGCAGCTCGTCAGTGCCGACGTGTGGTAAAGTACGACCAAATAAGAACGAAGGCTCTGACATTCAGAGGGGCTGTTTTCATCTTGTTCATGATCTCGAATTTCATCTGCCTACTACTTCCTCTGACTCCTTGATTATCGAACTTTAAATTCATGGCGCGTCATAAGCTCGATGGGGCAAATGACTGCTGTTTCATAGACTCATCGCCTCGTTCTAACGTCGTGCTGCCGAGTCAGCGGGGCTTCATCGTCCCTCGGGTCTATACGACCGGATTATATGATGTCACTTTGCCTGAAAGTTGCACTCTGTTGTTCCTATCTCCTGGCTAGAGGGATTGGCTGGAAGGAACAAATCAAGCAGCAATTACCCCTGTTCTTAGAAGCTATCATTTTGGTCTTCACCAAAATCACTGTACCACTTGTTCCAATTCACCGGCAGCCAAGTGACTGTCAGGCAAATGCATTGGCGCCCGATCAGACACTAATACCGAAGCCTCACCGTTAGATTCTATTCCTCGAGCGAAGCCAGAGGTCCGTCGCCGGCTGACTCGCAGCTGGAAAAGTTATTCAATTCATTAAGAGGTAGATAAATCTTGTGTGCGATATGCTCGCATCATGTTTGGGGGATTTTCATTGGCTGACACAATGCAGATGCTGCCCACGATGACAAGGACAAGATGGAGCTCGAGTCCACGATGAGTTACCTGGACAGCAAACTGAAGATCAACCTAGAAAATGCCGAGCTTTTTATTGCGTTAGAAATCGTACAAGCTCCCAATGTCGGGGAGATTCAACGCCGTGGTTTTGTTGAGGGATGGAAAGCTACAGGGTGAGACTTTGAGCTGATGTGCACTTGGCACCATGTCTTGGAACAATGTTGCCGGCAACATAAACTAACTCTCTCATCATTTTACCCCATAGAGCCGGAGTTTCGAATCGAGAACATGCAGCTCACATACAACACCTGTCATCGACGCTATCAAAGACACCGGCTCTATTTAAAAAGGTGTACCGCTATGCATTTATAGCGGGCCGGGAAGCTGACCAAAAGGCTCTTTCCTTGGAAAATGCTGTAGTGTATTGGGGAATGCTCTTTTCGCCGCCTGGCATGGTCTGGAAGAGCAAAAACTACGATTGGCTGCACCTTTGGAAGACGTTTCTGAACGAGAAATGGACTCGGTCTGTGAACAAGGATATGTGGAACATGACGCTAGAATTTGCCTTGAAATCTATGGCAGACGAGAGCCTGTCTTTCTGGAACGAAGATGGTGCCTGGCCAAGTGTCATCGACGATTTCGTCAGCTGGTGTCGAATCAAGGGTGTTGGAAAGTCTGCGTCGACGGATGCAGATGACGAGGATGTAATCTTGTGAGCAAGAAGGATGGTACTGCATAGCGTATCTGGAACGGGTTTAGAGCCTATTCTACTAGTCATGATTGCTGTCATGACCAACAAGAAAGACACGGCACACGACGTTGTCCTTGTCATTTTGGCGAAGCCTGGACGCTGTAATTAGAGCAGCAACAGCCATGACTGTAACATTACATCAGCGACAATAGCGACATCGATACTTTCGGTGTGCGCAATCAAAACAGCGTTTCGTAGATAGTGCAGCCGCCACCGTGATCAAAGAAGTCCGCTCAATTATGCTCCACAGACGTGTGAATATAAACTGCCCCCTCAGCCTATATCACGTCCATAGTCTGCGTGATCTGATCAAGAGTCGAACCAAATATACAATATGACGCCATCAATGCTCCAGTATTCATTGCATTTTCCCCCTCGGGCATTCCGCCTTTAGTCGCCCGCGTTTTCCCTCATCGTACAAAGACCACACCCCATGAGACTCCCGTCATCCCAAGGGCTAGATCCCATTTCACAGCACAGCCAGTCTACAACTCCCCCCCCACCCCCCCCCCCCCCCCCCCACATAGTCGCTATTTTCAAATCAAACTCCTCGCAACGAGAGTATTTCGCACGCACACACGGCACCCCTCTGCTTCATTTTATGTCCGTCTCGACGCTTCCCCTCCCACACAGCTCCCTCCTCCCTCTTCTCACCTCATCCATCCATCATTTATTGATCATCTCCATCCACGAGGGCGGCCCAATCTTCGCCAGCGTCTCGAGCTTCCCATCCCCCAGTTTTACATGTGCGGTCCGGATCATACGCGGCTCGAGCTTCAGTGTCGCCCGTAGTTCTTGGTGGATCTTGGCGGAGGTATCGTAGCGCATTACGAAGTAATGCCCGTGGGTGTGTCGCATTTGGTGTACGGAGATGGGTTTCGGGAGGGCAAAGACGCCCCAGTTGGCGAGGCCGCGTACGACGCCTTCGTTTCTGAGGATGTGCATTCCGGCTGTGTGGACGATTCTGTCGTGTTGTATGTGAGTTCTTTTGCTCATTGAACTGTATATTGGATTTCAGGAGGGAGGGATTGTTTTCTGGCTGGAATTTTTCGTCGTTTTGGAAGGGGGAGTGGCAAACATACTCTCGCACTTCGCTGAGATTGCCTGGTCGGACCTGCCATGGGAAGTTAGTGAGTGCGCTTGCTTGGGTATTTGATGCGAGGGAGACGTCGCGCTCGGAGGGAGAGATGGGAAATGTCGCCTTACGATGCCGATGAGTTCGTAGAGCATTTTGGCGGGTTTGCTCGTGCGATGAATTGATGTGTTCCGGCGGCGCGTGGGTGTTGCGTGTATGCGGTCTGCTTGTCTTGGTGTTGATGTCGAATTAATTTGGGTCTCGGGCGCGCGGCGGAAGGCGCTCCGATGATTTGCCGGGTGCGCGCGGAACGTGACGGCAACTACAATCGAGACGAATGATGTCCCTTGACTTTGACTCAAACTATTTCTTCTTTCTTTTCTGTTCGCTCTTCTCCTTTGGCCAAATCGTGGACCATCAAGACATTATTATTACATGTTTGCTTGAGAGACTTTTGGTTTGAATCTAAGTACAAGAGATTTGAGCCATGAATATTTGGTCTAGAACCCAACTCCGTTTGATGCAGCGACACAGTCGCAATAGATGCAGACACTCTCTCTCCCTTTCTTTTTCTCTCATCTTACACACAAATGTATACACTGTCCCATCAAAAAGTGTTCTTAGATAATGCTTGGAATATCTTAAAGGGCAACTTCCAGCCCCCTAACCTGACTTCAAATGGATCGAAGTCGGCCTTTTGCAAAAGTTCTAGATAACTCATTGCAGGAACAGCCTCTAGAAAAATTTTATAGGCTCTCCTGATGTCTTCCGCAGTGTCGTTGTCCTCTGGGTGCCGGTGCTCGGCTTCTCCCCCATGTTCGAACGCGTGTCCTGGAGCCTCGCCGGCTAATAAGCGGTTCATCATTTCCCTGGCGGTATGAAGGTGATCGTGGGCGCGTGTTGCCAGTTTGAAGACTGCGTGCGTCAGGCCGTGTGCTTCGGGCCCGGCGCGGAATACTTCCTCCTCTGTAACGCCTTCCTCTGCCATGATGTCGAGGGGAAGAAGCAGGCGACGTTCTCGACTTGCTGGTACAAGATAATGTCTCTGCGTTCTGACGTTACGATACGGCGTAGCCAGGACGGGTATTCCTCGCAGAACGGATACAATGCCGCATGCCTTGCCAATGTGACTGGCCAGGTGGTCAACATGCATCGACTGAAGGGGGATGGATGCCAAGGTCGCATACATCAGGGTCGAATTCGTATTCTCGGCGTAGTCTTCCAAGGCGGCTATGGTTGGGAATGGCTTGCCATCCATGTACTGTCCTTTTGTTCTCACATATCGTGACAGCCAGAACTTGGAGGACTTTTTTGCCGACGGTCCAGCTCGACTCTCCAGACCTTTAAGGGCATCATCCAGGAGAATGCAGATGGGTTGCTGAGGCGGCCGCCCAGCAAAGGTTGCATCGATCGATTGCTTCCAAAACTCTAGTCGCATGGCGACGATTTCTGGATTGATCGCCATATGAGGTAGCCGAGTGATTTCTATATTCAGCGCCCGGAGAGCTGTATATGTATCTGAGGCCTCTTTGGGAATAAATCGTTGTATTAAATTAGCCTCATAGTCGTGCGAACTGTGAGGGTGGAATTAGCTCATAAGTTACTCAGGAAGCGCCAGTCGGCACGCATATTTCCCTTACGCGATCTCATCCAAACAGTATTGCCTCGCGGCTCCTACGTTCGCGGCGGGAGACCTTCCCACTCCACGACGGCCTGCTGAGGCCTTGGCAATCCTTTTCAGGCTGCAGCCCAACGCGAGGGGACGGCTCATGAAGGGCAGTGGCGCACTCAAATAAGGCGATAAATAAGGCTATATCGTGTGGCAGGAAGCAGGAAGCGGCAGGAGGTTTTGGAATTTGAAGACCAGTGGAGGAAGATATCACTGATATGTACATCATACATGTCACATGTGTACTTTTTGGACGTTCCCGAAGAATGGATAGCGCCAAAAGCACATGACTTCGCGTGCTGCCTTAATGGGGGCGCGTCAATGCACCTTACGCGTCTCCATATCAAGTGGGGGCCTATCAAACCCCCTGTCGTCACGTCGCGTCGAAAGTTGAAACACGTCGGTAGCTGGGCCCCTGGCCAAGGGTATCTTTGAATTCCGCATGCTTCATCGCACAACTTGGCCCCGCGACAGAGCAGATGTGTGCTACGTGTGCCGCGACAGAGTATATGTATACCGCGACTGATAAAATGGATCCTGCGGTAGAACCTCCTCACAAGAAACGGAGATTTCTCCAAGACCTGAAAGAGCCTTCGTCTGATGCGATCCGCGCCGCGTCGGGCAAGCAGCTCTCCGAGGACGACGATCATGGCCGACTACATCAAGACGAGCATATTGCTAGCTCCGGAGTCAGTGACAGCGGCACCAGCAATGTCAAGCTCGAAGGTGAGACGCCGTCTCTTCGACAAGACGAGATGTCTTTGGACAGAAACACCTTCGAGGCCTTCATCGGCGACAAGGTCAGCGATGAGGATTTTGAGACAATCAAGTGCGCGTGCGACAACAATCTAGAGAAGGCCGTTAACACGTATTTTGACGGCACGTACAAGAAGCTATTGTCTAACCAGGGCCCGGAATTTCCCAGCTCTACGCTGATACCGCTGCCGCCGTTGCTGTCCTCGAGTGAACAGCAAGAGACACGAGCCTGGGCTGCTCCTGAGTTTAATATGCCGAGAAGACGTTACATAGGCGCCTTTGGTGTAGAAGGCTGGGTGATTCGTGGCGGTCTTAACGTGCTGAGACACGGCGATATTGTCAAAATTGAGCGTCAAAGTCGCGGCTATTCGAGACGGGCCGATGTAATTGTTCGGTTTTGTAATGAGGATGGTTCGGAAATCGGTCGTTTGGTCAATGAATCCGCCAACTGGATATCGGGCTTGATGGATCAAGGTGTGTGTTGTTTTGAGGGAACTTGTGTCTACGCGCCAGAATACCTGCGAAGCAACGACACAGTATATTTGCAGCTCAGGTGTTTTCTGCTCAAGTCCGCGTTCAACCGTCGAGACTTCAGCCAAGTAGACGAACAGCCGATGCGGTTTCCTGGCCAGGTCGAATGCGTCGCTGAGAGAAGCCTCAGGCTACGCCAGGTGGCCTTGGTCAGGTTGTTTCAGGAAATCAATCTTCAACCGATCAGGGCCAGTGCTGCCGCCAGCGATGGACGAAAAGGCCTACTTCAAGCGGCCGAACGGGAGGAGCAGAAAAAGAAAGAGACCAAGAAAGCGGCGGGCCCTCTTGCGAATGTTTCAGGAACGCCGCCACATTCGTCTGATACGGAAGAAGGCGAAGAACTTGAGCAGGATCAGCTCGACGCTTTGTACAGGAAAGCCCAATGCTTCGATTTCAATACACCAGAGGCCGAACCGGCTGAGACCTTTGCCATGACACTGCGACCGTACCAGAAGCAATCGCTGCACTGGATGATGGCCAAGGAAAAGGACGAGAGAGCAAATCGCGAGCCGACTATGCATCCGCTATGGGAAGAGTATGAATGGCCCACGAAGGACGTGGACGACAAAGATTTACCCCAAGCGCAAAGCCAGTCCAAGTTTTACGTCAATCCTTACTCTGGCGACATGTCCCTCAACTTCCCAATACAAGAGCAACACTGCCTGGGGGGTGTTCTCGCCGACGAAATGGGCTTGGGCAAGACGATACAAATGCTCAGCCTCATGCATACGCACCGATCCGAAGTCCCTCGTGAGGAGCCTGAACCGTCCAACGAAATTGATTCCATCGTCAAGCAACTGGTCCCCACGGGCAGGACCTCGAGCGTGGCCCCGTCAGTTGTATGGGAGGCACCACACACCACCCTAGTCGTGGCTCCCATGTCCCTGCTGGCGCAGTGGCAGAGCGAGGCCGAGAAGGCTTCAAAGCCAGGCACCTTGAAGATTGAGCTCTACTACGGCAATGAAAAGACCAATGACTTGGAGGAGCTCTGCAGAAACGCGTCCACAGCTCCGGATCTGGTCATCACCAGCTACGGCATTGTCTTGTCAGAATTCTCATCCCTGGCGCCCAAGAACGGAGACCGCTATCAACACAAGGGTCTTTTTTCTCTCAAGTTCTTCCGGGTTATCCTCGACGAGGCCCATCACATTAAGAACCGCGGTGCCAAGACCTCGCGAGCGTGCTACGACCTTTGTGCACACCACAGATGGGTCTTGACAGGCACGCCGATTGTGAACAAACTGGAAGATCTATTCAGCCTAGTCCGCTTCCTCGGCGTAGAGCCCTGGTGCAACTTTTCGTTTTGGAAATCCTTCATCACGGTGCCCTTTGAGGCTGGTAACTTTGTGCGTGCCCTGGACGTTGTCCAGACAATTTTGCAGCCACTGGTCATGAGAAGAACAAAGGACATGAAGACGCCCGATGGCCAACCACTCGTGCCCTTGCCACCGAAGCGGATCGACATTGTCGAGGTGGAGATGTCCAAGCAGGAGCGAGACATTTATGACTACATCTTCAGCAGAGCCCAGCGGACCCTCTCCCGGAACGTCGAGGCCGGGACCGTAATGAAGGCCTTTACCACCATCTTTGCCCAGATTCTGCGTCTCAGACAGTCGTGCTGCCATCCTGTTCTGGTCCGCAATAGCGACATCGTCGCCGACGAGATCGAGGCCAGCGCGGCTGCAGACGCGGCAGCAGGCCTCGCCGACGACATGGACCTAGAAACACTGGTCGCGCAATTCACCGCCTCAACAAACGACGCAGCCAAAGACAACTTCGCCTACGGGGCCCACGCCCTCGAGGAGATCCGCAACGAGGCCGACAAAGAATGCCCACTATGCTTCGACGAGCCCATGAAGGACCAAACCGTCACCGGATGCTGGCACTCCGCATGCAAGAAATGCCTCCTCGACTTCATGAAGCATCAAACCGACCGGGCTGTCGTACCGCGATGCTTCCACTGTCGCGAGATCCTCACCCAGCGGGACCTCTTTGAAGTGATCAAACACGACGACTGCGACGACACCACACCATCCTCCTCCTTCAAAAAGGGTCCCCGGATCAGCCTCCAGCGCCTCGGTACCAACCACTCCTCTGCCAAAATCACCGCTCTCCTCTCCGAGATGCGCTCCCTCCGCAAAGAGCACCCCCGCATGAAATCCGTCGTCTTCTCCCAATTCACATCCTTCCTATCCCTCATCGAACCCGCCCTTAACCGCGCCAACATTCAACACCTCCGTCTCGATGGCACCATGTCTCAAAAGGCCCGTGCGGCCGTTCTAGATAAATTCGCAGAATCAAACAAGTTTACCGTCCTGCTTATTAGTCTCCGCGCGGGAGGCGTGGGGCTTAACCTGACAAGTGCAGGACGTGTCTTCATGATGGACCCGTGGTGGAGTTTTGCGATTGAAGCGCAGGCGATTGATCGGGTGCATCGGCTGGGGCAGGAGGAGGAGGTTGTGGTGAAGAGGTTTATTGTCAAGGATAGTGTGGAGGAAAGAATGTTAAGGATCCAGGATCGGAAGAAGTTCATGTGAGTATTTCATTCCTTGTTTTGCCCTTTTCTCTCTCTCTCTCTCTCTCTCTCTCTCTCTCTCTCTCTCTCTCTCTCTCTCTCTCTCTCTCTCTCTCTCT